>RJWJ010001234.1:20510-108352 GCA_004363605.1 Indri indri | reverse complement strand
TTCTTCCATTTAAATTGTTTACTATTAAATTAGCATGATCACATTTAAAAAGTTGAAAAATTAAGGACACAAAGGTACTAAACATTGACAGAACTACTGTTTCTACTTCAGCTTGTCTCTTTTAACATAATGTATATTCAAATAAATATATACTGTATATACAGTGTTTAACTCAACAATATATTATAAGCACTTATGTGTTATCACAAAATCTTCATAACCACTATTTTAATAGCTGCATAATAGTCTGTTGATTAAGTGTAGAAAAACTTAAACAGACCCCTATAGAATATATAGGTTATTGCCAGTTGTCTTATGACCTATGAATTATCACTGCAACTATCACCATGCATATAGCTTTTCAATATTTGGGCTCATTTCCTCTGAGAAAATCTTAGAGCTAGAATTGTAGAGCCAGAACTGACCCATATTCAGCCAGAACACACTCCTGCTATCACACTGGGTTATAGTATGTTGAGCGATGCCTGTACAAGTTAGTAAATGGCCACTGCCCATCACCACTTAAGTGTCCATTCCTCCTCCCCCAGAACAACCCTGACATCTCCAGGACCCCAAAATTAAAGGGTTAACACTTGGCTGCATAAAGGAGCTCTGACCCTGCTCCAGCACTATGATGGGGCCCTGATTGGTCAGTGGCCACACTTTACTGGTTGTTAAATATTTTGACACCCCTGGCTCAGAGGCATTTATATAAATTATGACATTTGTGTAAATTAACTCAGTTTTAATGGTTCATTTAATTTGTATTAATGTAATGGCGGTATAACATTTAAGAGGGATAACTTGATTTCATCCAATTCATCCTTTGCTGATTATTCCAACCTCTTCCAAGGCTAGAAAAGTCCATGAAATTGCCCTCAGACACTCTCCAGCCCCTGCCGTTTCTCCCTCGCATTCCACGTAGGCGCCTTTCTTCCCTGGGATGTTGCAAACTCACAGGATCTCTTTCTTCCTTGCCTCTATCTGCTCCTGATCTCCACTTCAGCAAATATTAGTCCTCGCAAACAGCCAGTCTTTCTTCTCTCCTGTGTAGGGAAAGAAGATTTATAAACATTTTTTGACTCATTGATGGCACACAGTCTATATTTTTTACTGTTGTCATAGAGACATCAGGGCACTGGAATATCATTTTTAAAAAAAGTACTCTCAGGCCTGCTGAGGGATCAGGCAACTCTGAACTCAGTGAAGAAGCTATTTTTCTCCCTCTGAAATAAGTACTTGAGGGTACCTAATCTTGACAAAAGAAAAAATAATCACTCTTTGCATTTGATGGGAAAGTGCACATAGGCACTTTATACTGAACATATTGTTCCAAAACTCTTGTTCAGCCAAAGCAATCAATCAGACAGGGTTACCGTGGAGTACGATAGACACTACTCATGTAGCTATTGCAATATACTCGCTAAATGTAGTGTACATCCAGGTCAGCTTTGGAGTTCATCCTACAGCTCTTCTCCTTTCCTTTTACCTGTGCTGATTAGTTCTGAGAGTCACTCCTAAAGCAACCATGAATTTGACATAATTAATTAAATCATTAAAAGAATAGGTGGACCCAGTTCAGAATGACTGGGGATTTAACCCTCACAGAAGATATGGGAGAGGAAAAAAAAGATACAGGAGAAAATTTAAGATGCTATGAGAAGTCTGTCTTAAGAAGAACTCACATGTTATCAATAAAATCCACTAAATAAACCCGCAACTAAAGGACACGGGGAGCATTGTAGGGCAGAAGGGCATGCCTCTAACCCTCGCTTGGGTGAGGCAAAGACATAAAGTGTAACCATAATGTTTGTACCCTCATAATACCCTGAAATAAAAAAATAAAATAAAATAAATAAAAGGTCAAAAACTGTCTTAAGATACTCAAAGCAAATGAGATAGAATTTGCTTTTGTTTTTAAATGAAATTGAAATAAATAGGTCATCTTATCTGAATCACTTCAAATATTATTGAAAGAAAAAAAATCCATCCATTCATCAGTGAATGCATCCTTCAGTAATCCATGTGGGAAACAGAATGTGCGGCCCACAGGAACTTTGCAACCGAGTTGGCAAGCGAAGATGAAGTGTCAAAACGTTATGTTAGGTGCCAACTAGGAGGATAACTTAGCAGAGTGAGTTTTCATGTTAGTTGGAGAAATATTCATGAAGTAAGTGAGGCATGTGCTAGACCTTAGAGGGTAATGAAAATCTGTGGAAGTGAGAAGATGAGTGTGCAATTAAGTTCTAGATAACGTCGTAATTAAATAAACTGAAGTAGAAATCTTTCAGGAATAATGAGTGGTTCCCCCTTGCTACCTTAAAGAGGAGCAGCCAGAGATGTGATTAGCTTAATGGAGGACTTTGAATGTTCTGGGTTGGAGTTTGGAAACTTCCCTTAAAAACAGTAGGAAAAATTCTCGGGTAGGGAGGGAGGGGGAAGGGGGAGGGGCGAGGGGGAGGAGGGGACGGATATATGCATACACAAAGAGTGCAATGCGCACCATCCGAGAGATGGACATGCTTGAAACTGGGACTTGGGGGGAAGAGGGGGCAAGGGCAACATACGTAACCTAAACATCTGTACCCCTATAATAACAAACAATAAAAAAAAATGTTAAAATTACCCAATTAAAAAAAAAAAAAAAAAGGAGGAAATCAAGCATGCCCGCTGATTCGGGTGGTGCAAAGGCAATACATGTAACCTAAATGTTTGTACCCCCGTAATAGTCCAAAACAAAAAAACAAATAAACTGAAAAAAACAAAAATTAAAAAAAATTAATTCTCCCCCTCCCCAAAAAATAGGAAATCAACAAACAGATGAGTGGCTGAAAGAGATGCTTGAAGAAGATTAAACCAGAGTTTGTGTGCAGCAGGTCTTGAAAAAGTTAGCTGAGTGATACTGCAATAGTCCAAGTAAGCAATGACATGGTTGTAACAATGCTTCTCAGGCCCCCAGAGTTCCAGAAAATCCAGATAATTTTTCTATATTTGTCATCAGGCAGGTGGGAAAGATGGTAAGAGAATAGAAGTAAGAATAATAGGTTTCCTGGTAGAGAAAGTGTCTCTCACCTACTGTGAGCAACCTACTTGGGTTCTGCTCTTGGTACCTGGGAATCTAGCAAAAATCATATGCAGTTTCACTCTCTATGCTCATCATTACAAAAATCCCTATAAAATTTGATATTTTTTCAATTGTAAATAAAAAATTACGGAACTTTTTTTAATGGACTTGTAAGTGTTAAGAGAGGCCATCTGCTGTGGGCCTGCATCTTCTGCACACTCTTGCTGAGTGTGCTAAACTGCAAGGCCTGACTATCCCCAGGGCAACTTCAATGGCTAGTCACACAGGCAATTAATAGGTGAAGGTGACCACAGTGTGACTACTGTGAGACGATGAGCGCCCCACAGGCGGGAGACTGACTTGCTTGCTGCTTCTTACAAAAGGTGCTGAGATTTCGGCCCCGTGTTCCTCTTGCATCACAACCTACTTCATGCATAGCCTTTGTCTGGACCAATCAACATGGTTGCACCAGTTCCCTTGAATTAAAGACTAGAAAACTGGTGCAACCATGCTGATGCTCCTGCTGTTTACTGTACTGTGAGTAATAAGCTGTCTTGCTCTGATCCACAGTCTTGTTGTCTGTTTCTGTACTTACACAGTTACGGCATTGCTATCCTCTATGACATGGGGACTCCTCTTAAACAGAAAGCTGAGTGCCAAGATAGATAATGACATTCTGGAAAAGAAAAAGCAAGACCCTTATGGGCCAGGTTCAGGAATATAAGAAAACTCTCAGGGAGCCAACAACAAATGCTGTCATCCAAGTGATAGGCCAGAGCGGGGAGAATAAATGATCCCTCACTTTTTTCTCTCTTAATGAACAGGACTCAAGTCAATGAATAGAGGCTGAGTGCTAAGAGATAGAATGGAGACAAGGTGCCCAGTCAGTGCCAGAACAGAGGACTAGGAAAGCACCTTGGACCCCTGCCAGGGAGGAAAGCACAGCTGCACTGTTTTAACACCTGCAACTAGAACCAGCCCTGGGGTGCAGCATGGCCCAGTACAGAGTACCAAGATGTGTACCCACAGTGAGAAGGAGAGGAGGGAAATCCAGGGCCACTTTGGTTGATGGACTGAGGATCTGTAAGAGACACAGCTAGTCATTTCTGCAATGAGGGAATGAATGAGAGGTTATGCTCTTAGAAGATGAATGGTAGGAACTAGGTCACCTCACACTCAACCCCATGCTTCCAGACTATGTGGGCTTACTCAGTTGAGACAGAATCATGCTCTACAATAAGGCTTTCTACTTTGGATTTCTGTTTCAATGATTATATTGTAGCCCGCCCATGGAGCCTTCCTCAAAGCCAATGAAATGGAACGTGAATGAGATTCCTCCATGGAGGTCAATATCACTATACGGGGGGGAAGTAACAAGTGCAGTTTCCTTGAACCAATTATTCCCCTTTAGGACCTCTGTTGCCTGACCCTGCGCTCCTGTATTCTGATTTGAAAGCCTTTAAATAGAAAGGGGACTAGAGATAGGTCCAAGGTCTCTCTGTTCCCAGGGGTCTCGGAAGTCTTATACCCTAGTGAGGGGACATAGTTCAAGACCCCTGCCCATTCCTGGTAAATAGAATCATCAATCCTCTGCTGCTCTCTAAGTGCCACCACTGGTGTCTAATGGCCACTGACAGTTATTCCAGCTATGGCCGCACAATAATAGCATTGGACAACAAACTATACCACGATTTTGGATATCCAGCATATTCACAACAAGACTGTGGCACCCTACTGACAGCAAAGGATACCTAAGGTAGGCAAATGGACATGGTATTCAATAGACATTTTAGACTGTTATCATCCTGAGGTTGTTGGCATCATCTAGAGGTAGAATAAATATCTAAATACTTAAATAAAAAAAGAGACCACTGGACAGAATATGTTGTCAACATTGTGGACTAACATCTTAGACAGTAAGGGTATTAAATGCAGCTGTTCCCAACAAGGGAATATGCCCTTTGGAATTACTGGGTGGAGAAAATCAGGATAGAAGGGGAGGCAGGGAATGGAATGGAAAGACCAGCTCTCTACATCTGTGATTCTTACAATCTGACAGTGATCCCACCTCTTCCCTTTTATTTCCCTGTTGACTCTAGTGTCTGGGAGGCCAACTAGGTTTATCTTAGGGTTGCAATTAGACAATAAGGTGTGGATGACTCCAACCTGTTGCTTGAACCACAGCTAGTTTCAGTTATTGGGTATGACAGATCACAGACTACAAGCATATTGAGCAGCCAACAGAGATTGTAAACCCTAGAGTACTCCCACAGTGACCCACTTGGGCAGTGATGGGGGCATCTTGGGTCATGACAAGTTCTATCATTGTGCCCCAGCCCCCATGACACCTGACCCATTGGGCTGAGCAAGGGGAGAAGTAGTGGCTATTAGATTCGGACAAACTACATTGACTGAGGAGGGAGAAAAACAACTCCGGCACCTAAGGAAGGAAGACCTTAGACCATGAGAAGTATTGGGAGGGAGGAACAGTTAATGCACCAATTATCCCCTAGATCTGGCCCCACAGCTTGGCAAAACAATCACATGGTCTCGCTGAGTCAAGAAGCAGCTGTGCTAGCAATCTGCCTCAGTGCTGGGTTTACTGTCCTTGTCCACATGCTATGGGAACAGGAAAACTCACGTGGGCATGTTTATCTATGAACTGTTTTGCTGTGCTTGACACTATTGTCAACAGCTCCCAATGTGGACCTCACTCACTCTACACAACAAACACATAGACTTCACAACTGCATTTCAACATGACTGATAAAAATTCATGTCTCTTGAGGCCCAAGCAACCTGGGGTTGTGCCATGTATGGCAATCAAGTCTGTGACTACCTGGTAACACTGCCACAAGTCTTAACCAAACCCACATAATGTGGTCCAAGTAAGTTTAGTGACAAATCCTGAACTGGAGTGACATCTGCCCTTTGAGTCATATGTTTGCATGTGAAGGAGAGTGGGCCATTGAATATCTATCTGCCACTGGGGATAGAGGTTGCTCTTTTGCCCATTAGTTGCCCTCTGTAATTATTGGCACTGACACCGCCCCTTGGTCTTCATTCCCCTTGTGGGGATACAGGATCAAGAGGGCTATTCTACCAGTACACTGACTCCTAATTCCATACAACAGTGTGAGTACTGCTTCCTGGCACTGAAGCCTAGAGAGACAACAATCAGAAACCCATCCTTCAACATAGTTACTACAGCCAGTGAGACAGCACAAATCCCGGAAGACTGGCAGGTCAATCTAAACTCCCTTTCATGGGTCACACTGGATAATAGATTTGCCTTACACAGCATCCTGGTTGAATAGGGTAGAGTGTGTATGGTCACCTACATCCCATGTTGTGCTTGGATTAATGCTACCAGTCAGCTGGAACAATCCACCGCATCATAGGAAAGAAAGCTAAATGGTTATGGGAAATAAGACCAACTAGTTCCCTCTGGGACTTATTCAGGAGGCTGATTCAGGGATGCCAGGATACATAGCGAAGGCCAGTACAGCAGAATGGCCTCATCTTGCTAATCAACATTCTGTTGGTGGTAGCCCTAATCAAGTGCTTGCATGAGACAAATTGGATGAATTTGGTCCCAGCTCCTGTCAGTGCATCTTATTGGAACTACTGACGTCAATGAGTTTATATGACCAACAGGGTGCACAGTTTTGGTGCTTTATGTGACACTTGCCCGCCTGTAAAAGGAGGAAATAGGGAGCTATAATTACAGCTCCCATAAGAAGCACATGGGTGAAATAGAGAAGAAAGAAGAGCTCCCCAAAAGAAAGGACAGGAGGTGACAAAACAACAAATATCCATGACCAATATTTCAAAAGTATCGTTTTATGCCTTTTTTTTGCCTTCAGGCCATCATCTAAGATCCTATGGGCAAAGAACAGAACTGGAAGTTTGCAAATCTAATACTCAAAAAGATAATTCTGCTCCTGCACAAGCAACTTGTTTACTGTGCTTGATCTCCTCTGCTTCCATTTCAGCGATGACTGAAATACATTTAACCAAGGGATGGTGGTGAACACGATGATGAATCACCGTGTGGTGAGTCATAATGCTCGTTGACTGCTGCAGCTTCTTAAAGGCAGTGGGGAAAGAATTTAAAAGGCAAATTAAAGTTTTATGTATGAGAGAATATTGGTTTCAAATTTAAAATCTCCTTTTTAGAGAACCAATAACAATTATGACCAAGGAGCTTTTATTCAAGAGGAGAAATATACATTATTACGGTACCTAGCTTAATGCTTTTAATTTATTAAATTCATATATCCAAATAAAAACTTTGAAAATCAATTTTATTATAAATTTAATTAATTAAATTCCCTTAAATAATCTTTTTTTTTTTTTTGAGACAGAGTCTCACTCTCTTGCCTGGGGCGAGTGCCGTGGCGTCAGCCTAGCTCACAGCAACCTCAAACTCCTGGGCTCGAGCAATCCTACTGTCTCAGCCTCCCGACTGGCTGGGACTACAGGCATGTGCCACCATGCCCGGCTAATTTTTTCTCTATATATATTTTTAGCTGTCCAATTACTTTTCTTTCTATTTTTGGTAGAGATGGGGTCTCGCTCTTGCTCAGGCTGGTCTCGAACTCCTGAGCTCAGAACGATCCGCCCACCTCAGCCTCCCAGAGTGCTAGGATTACAGGCTTGAGCCACCGCGCCCGGCCGGTTTTTTAATTTTTAATTTTGAGAGATCTTTATATATTTTAGATGCCAGTCTTTTGTCAGATATATGGTTTGCAAATATTTTCTCCAAGTCTCTAACTTATCTTTTTTAGCCTCTTAACATATATTTAACTTTTTGAGAAACTGCCAGACTATTTTACAAAGTGGTTGTACCATTTAACATTTCTATCAGCAAGGTTTGAGAGTACCTGTTCCTCTCCATCCTTGCAATACCTGGCATGTCAGCCTCCTTAACTGCGGACAGTCCTTGATAGCTCATTGTAGTCTTAATTTGCTTTTCCATAATGGTGAATGATGTTGAACATCTTTTCACATGTTTATTTGTTACCCGGGTATCTTCTTTGGCCAAATGTATATCTTCTTTGGTCCAAATATTTTGCTCATTTTTATTGGGTTGTCTTCTTCTTCTTAAGTTGTAAGAGTCCTTTACATACCTACATAAAATAATTCGTTGGATATGTGTGTTGCAAATATCTCTTCCAAGTCCGTGGCTAAGCCAGCTATGTTTTAAGAAAACATCTTTTCTTTATGAGAACTGGGTTTCATTTTATTGCTCAAGAGAAAAAGAAATGAAGCTATTCATTTGCCTGGAACTAAGACTAGGGAGATCAAATTGTTTAACTAGTATAGTGGATAATGGGACACGTTCCCTTCCATGCTACTGGAATGACAGGGAAGGAAGCAAGGAGAAGCTGAAGACTGATAAAAATGTTTTCTAAACACTTGCTAATTTTATTTAAAATGAGATATCATTGGTTTATTTATCATTACTTTTTAGCTATTTAAACATTTGATAATTGCTGTTCTTCTGATTTGAATTTAATGAGTGAGATTTTGTTTCTTGTAAGTGGACTGGCCACTTGTGTTTCTTTTCCTCTGAGATGCCTGTTTATCTCCATTTGCCATTTTTTTTCCAGGGGATTGTTCATCTTTTTAAAATTTGTATGTGTGCGACCTGCTTATTAATTAATTAATATTAATTAATATTATATTAATATAAATATGCATACATATCTGCATATGACTTGGAAATATTTTTTGCCAGTTTGTATTTTATTTTTTTGGCAAGTTTTTCACAGAAGAGGATTTGGTTTTATGAGCAGGATCGGGAAGGGTGAGAGCTGGAGACAGAGAACCCAGGTACCTAGCAGGGGCCACATTTTCCCCTGGCCCAGGGCTGCCAGGATTAGAAGAGGGCTCTGGGCACTGAGAGTGGAGAGTCCAGAATCACCTGGGCTTGTTCAGAAAACATATGTGGAAAGGGAACAGGTCTTCGGGTTAAGGGGCCCTGGGTTCCAATCCCTACGCTGCTCTCACCCAGCGCCGGACACCACGCAACGCAGCCATCGCTTGGGGCTTCTGCTTTGACATTTTTAAAATAGAAGGTTTGGTGTAGATGGTTTCTAGAGTCTCTTCCAGCTTCTATACCATCTGCAGCTGGACTGCATGGCCCGCGCTCTGGCACGTATCTGCTGCTGGGTTTCCTTGGGCAGACGGAATCAGGATGTCCCTAACACTCAAGTCAGCCTGCAAGCTTGGACAGCATTACCCCATTCCAATTCTCCTTGGTCAGCTCTTCCCCTGGCTTCCCTGTAATGGCCTTTGCTCAAAATATGCAGCTTGTGGGGAAGGGACAGGAAATTGCACAAAACCCCTCAGATGCGCTTGGTGCCGGGGGTTGGCAGGGTGGCAGAGGGACAGGAGCACTGATTTTGGAGCCGGACGGGTTTGGTGTGATCCTGGCTCTCTCCCTCACCAGCTGCACGACCTTGGATGTGCCACTGAAACTCACAGGGTGGTGCATTTCCTCTTCCGGAGAATCTCCTTATCTGCCTTTCTCTCGGATTATTGAACGATCAACACTAAACAAATACATAATTGCCGCCTATTATAATAATAAAAATCCAATGAATATAAATGCAGTATGTCTAATCAGTGCCTTGCTTCTAATAGGTACTTAATAAATATTTTATTGATTAAAGGAATATACAATGAAGAAGAGGGAAATGAACACTATCATTTCTTGTTAGTGGAAGTTTAAATGGTACAATATTTTTGGAGGCCAATCTAGTGCCATTTATTGATGACCTTAAAATATGCAATCCTTTTAATCCAGCAATTCTACTTCTAGGAACACCTTGTTCTAAGAAAATAACCAGAGTTGTAAGGATATTTGGTGCCACAGTGTTTATAATAGTGGGAAAACTGGCAACATTCTCAATGCACAATAATCAGGGATTGGCCAAATAAATGACGGTTCAGGAACAGCGGATGTAACGGATACATGACACAGCCACTGCAAATGCTGTGCTAAGTCTACCTTGCGGCTCAGAGAACAGGCTTTGGCACCTGGGATGAAGCCTGGCTATGCCGCTTGCAAGCTCTGTGGGCTTCAGCAAGTTTATTTAAGCTCTCCAAACATTAATTTTCCCATGTGTAAAGTGGTTATAATGATGCCAACCTCACTGGGTCAGGAAAATCTGACTAGTGCTTAGGACAGCTGCAGGCAGGGCCCCCAAATGGCAGGAGTGATCAGTTCAAGGGAAAAGATGCAATACATGAAAAGAAATAACATACATTCCAGTGATCTATCTTGTATAATTCCTAGGGCATTCGCAAAAGGATTTTTGCACCGTTTGGTATAGTTTGGTGATTTTCCATAAAGACAGATTGCCTGGGCCTGACGGATAGTTTTATTTAGTCTGATAAAAGTTTATCTGATATCTGGTAAGAGTCAGCTCCATTCCTTTTGATGAGCCTGCATTACTTTCCCACCAAAGGACTTTGGGTACTAACTCCTTGGGTGGGGCTAGGAATACAGCCTCTGACTCACCACCCACGATGCACCCCGGAAAGTCGATAATGGCAATAATAAAAATTAACATTTTCATTGGACACTTATTATCTGCCATGCACTGTGCTAAGTACTTTCCACATACTCCTAGCCACAGTAACCCTATAATATGGAACTATTATTACCTTTATCATGTGAAACGGAGGCATAGAAAGGTTAAGAATGTGCCCAAGGTGGTACGACCAGAATGTGCCCAGGGACCCATGGCTACCAAGTGGTACCAGGAACTGCTATATTCAAATATAGTGCCTCCCGGCTAGGGATTCTGACCAAGGAAACACCTTGACTATACCCAAGGACTTTTATTAACAACCAGCTTTGATAATCAATGTGATGTCGTGTAAGTTTCTGCATCAATAAAATGGCCATATTAATTGTGCCCACTGTGAGGAATCAATGAGCTAATGCATAAAAAGTACTTATCATAGTACCCCGGTGGAGTAATAGTAACAATAGTATATATTTTGGTTGTGGAACCCTTCCCAACAGGGCTCCAGAGACCACCACCAATAACCTACAGTTAATATAGTAGATTCACATATTTGCTGTAACTGTGCTACTGTTTCCTAGATGTTCTGACGATGTACTTTCAGGTAAAAACACAAACTCTGAATGTACATGGCTGTCCTTTCACATTCCTGAGCTGAGGCCAACTTCCCCCACGATACCTGTGCCCTCCTGCAAGCTGTCTTGCCCGCGTCCTTCCTTGGGCACTGCAATCATCCTTGGAGAGGGGGACAGGGTCCGCTTGGATGTTAATAAAGGCTGAAGATAGTAAGTAATAATCTTCACTGTTTTGATACCTTCGAGGATTTTGCACACTTAAAATTAACATCACTAATTATTAGTAGTGAGTCTTTGACATTACTATTAATGATGTTATTTGTATTTTTTCTCGTCTCGCCTTTCTCACCAGCTCCTCTTGCCTTACGTACCAGTTTGCAAATTCGACCTTAAAAAAAGTAAGTGCATTTAATCTCTGGGAAAAGAGAATCGTGATGTGGATAAGCTATCACATGATGGTAGTTCTGTTACCTGGTCCAGACTGCAAGGCAGGTGTGTTACTAAGAGTCACGTATGGCAAGAGTCATACTTTTGAACCCTCGGCCAAAACGGTATTGCCATGTGTTGTGTAAAACATCAGCCTCGTTCCCATCTCCTGCTCTTCCAGTGGGCAGAATGTTAAGCTTCATAAAAGGCACATGATACATCAAAGTGCAGTGGAAATAAGTTATGACAGAAGTAAAACAGTACTAGTCTCAGAAACTTCTAGAAACTCACAAGTATGCATATTTATTATCCTACCAAATACAACAATGCTTTATTTAATTTTTCTTTGTCAGATAGAAAATGGGGGAATTGCTTCTACTTTTTCAAGTACGGGAGCCCAGAATGGTCTCTTCTCAGTTTGGGGGTCATTCCCCTTTCTCATCTCCCTTGAGGAAGTTGGGGCGAGAGACGGGGATGAGAAAAACTGGCTGACATTTATCACGCACTCAGTATGTGCCAGGCACTGTTCTGAGAACTTTATATGTTTTAACCCTTTTAATCCTCACACCAACCCCACGGAAGTACTTTTTTTTTCCCAGCATATTATGGGGGTACAGATGTTTAGGTTACGTATGTTGCCCTTACGGCCCCCCCCATGTAAGTTCTTTTATTAGTTCAACTTCACAAATGATAAAGCTAATATACAGAGGAGAATTTGCCCACTTAGTATGAGGTGGAGCCAGGATTTGAACACAGGTAGTTCAAACTCTAAATTTCTCACTTTTAACCCGTACATTATTCTGCCTCCTTATTTGCAACCATAGTTTTCAAACTATAATTAATCCTCATTATTTGGGGATTCTATATTTGTGAATCTGTCTGCTTACTAAAATTTACCTGTAATCCCAAGATTAACACTCACTGCTTTTGTGGTGCTTCACAGACATGCACATGCAATACAGTGACAGAAAAACTGACAAAGAAATTAGGTGTCTGACATGTGAGCCAAGTATGCTCGGCCTTGTTTTGGCTCTTAACATTGTAAATGAGCGACCTCTTTCAAGTATATTTAGTGCCACGTTTTTTGCATTTTTGTGCTGCTTTTTTTTGGTGATTTTGCTGTTAAAAATGTCCCCCAAGTAGCGCTGAAATGCTGTCTGGGGTTCCTAGGTGCAAGAAGGCTGTGCTCTACCTTACGGAGAAAACGTGTTAGATAAGCTTGTCCAGGCATGAGTTACAGTGCTATTAGCCATGAATTCAGTGTCAATGAATCAATGATATGTAGTAAATGAGATGTTCTTAAACAGAAACACATATGAAACAAGGTATGTATGGTTGGTTGATGCAAATGTCAAGAAAATAACAAGAATCGAGTGTATTTATATTGACTATCAATATATCTATCAAAATAACTAAACTTCCACAATATTAAAATGTTTTATTCCAGTGAAAACTCTGCAGCAGAATGGGAGAGGGACTCCTTGATTGGAACTGCCCCAAACCTTCCCCTTTGAAGAATTACGTAAGGCTCTTGTAAGCATGTGGGACGCAATGACAAACTGATGACAGCTACTGTGATGGTGACATTCCAGGTAGGCTGCGACGGACTGGAGAGCTGATTTTCAATGTAGGCATTAAATCCACACCCTGCTCCTATCCTTCCACTAATAAAAAGTTCAAACTTCATAAAAGTTAAATTATGTGTCAAAGTTCAGTGGAAATGAATCATTAGACATGAAACTGTTAAAAAAAAAATCCTGTACTAGGTAAGAGGGTGAATTCACCATCTAATAATTACCCAAGGAAATCGTACTGTACTTTATTATTATTGTTGGGCAAATGTTTGCTCCTATTCTTTCAGGTCTGACATCTCAGAGATTTTTAATTCAATTTGAGATTACCGTTCATCATGCAAAGACTTAGATTTGCTTGTTTTTACGGTGGTTGTCTGGAGTCTGGCCTTGAGACGAACATCAGTTAGTTTTCACAAAGAAAAAGAGCTGCAGAATTAGATATTTCTAGATTTGTAAGAAAACTTAGAAGCGAATTTATTTGCCCTCCTTATCTGTACAGATGAAGAAATTAAGGCCCCAGTTAGTGACCGAGGCAGCCTCAGGTCTAGAGCTGTGACTATTGCTCAAGGTGTTTGTTAGCACACTCTCCCCACAGAGTCTACGGGACAAATTCTGTCTCCTCAGAAAAAAGGAAAGCAAGACCAGGGTGTTCTCTGCCCATATTCTCCACTCTGCCCAGTGGTGGTCAGCACTTAAGATGATATCTGAACTCAGTTAATGCCCAAATAGTCAAAAAGTACACCGTTCATCTGACCAGCCACCTTCTGAATGTATGTGATTTACCCAAAGTAAGCCTCCAAGTGCATGCGTCTGCGCAAATCCTTCCAAGCTGGAAAAGTCTTTCACAGCATGTCTTATCCTAGATAGAGTCTTTTTGTGGCCTTGATACAGTTGAAGTGGGTCCATTTACTATTCACTAAGTGCCAGGTACTGTCTGTCCAAGTATGCCCTATCTCACATCATTTAATGCTCCCCGGAGTTCTACGATGCGGGCACCATCCCCAGGTCCATTGTAAAGTTGCAGAAAGCAAAGCCCAGAGACGTGCTCATTCATAGCTTGTGGGTGAGATTTGGACCCAGGCAGTCTCACCACGATGCTAACGTTTCCTCTCAGCAGCAAGGGCTCCTGTGTGGTAGACTTGGTATCCAGGTAATGCAGGTAGACGGATCTGAGTTAACATTTCAGCTCTGCCAATTGACCTTCATCCAGTTACCTAAACTTGTGATTCTTTCAGTTTTCCCAGTTCTTAAATGGGGATGATAATACCTGCCTAGTGAGCAAGCTTTACAAGTACGTCTACGATTCCTTAGATGTAGCACAGTTTTATGACTATTTAGCTGTGAATCAGGATGACCAAATAAACATTTCCCCGTGTGTATGCGGGAACTGGGCTGAGATAAAGAGGGCACAGTGCCTTTCTCTGGCTGTATCTGTAGCTGTTAACAAAATAACTCACCCAACTTTCTAGAGACCAAGTCCTCAGTAAGCAATAAATCCTCAACCATAAAATCAACCTTTTTGAAAGTGGCACCTTTTCTCAAGGAGGTATTTGCTTTCTTCCTCCTTCCCCACACCACGGTCCATGAATTCCTGGAATAGTTTCACCGTGGAAGCCAAGATCCGGGACATCGACAATCGACTATCTGGACTATGTCTGTGTTCACTCCCACTGGCTGGAATTTTTTATGGGAGTCCGGACAAAGGCCATTTTGTGGCTACCCCCTCTTCCCCCTGCTCAGAACTGGCTCTACTGGAATGCACAAATTGCGGCTGAACAAAAGGACTCCTTATGTCCCTCTCCACGCCACGGCTTTGCATTGATTCTTTACGGCGTTGGTATCAAAACTGCCAGTGTTTCCTCTCACAGCGGCAGAACACGCCAGGCTCCTCACACTCCTGGGGAAGTGCTTGGGAAGCTGTGGTATGCAAGAAATGACAGGCTCTACTTACCTAGCAGCTTGTGGAGAAAACCACCTCTGACTGTTCACAAGGGTGCCTTTTGTCTGTCTGGGCATGTGTAGCCGTGAATGACTCCATGGGTCTGGCTCAAGTGTGGGGAGCTATTCAGCAGCATCCCGAAGTATGAGATCCACCAGTCTGGTGTTGACCTAAGCAGCAATGGGGCCCCCAGAAAGGCTTTTTAAAAGTCATTATGAAGAACCAATGAAGGGCACGGCCAGGGGGTGGACTGAGCACGCAAATAATAATTCCTGTAACAGTAAGCCCATAACAGCACTACAGAGTAAGGTGAGCACCATTCTTCAGTGAGGATGGAGAGCAGTTCTTGAAGGTGGGGGCGCGCCAGAAGAGCAGAAAATGCAACCCAGAGGATACTCAAGAAGAGGCTGCTGTGCAGATGTAGTGGCGCGAGGAAGCCCCAGGCCAGAGTCTTGCGATAGAAACAGGCACAGGTGGGGCTCTCGGGCTTTCTCCAGGCTGAGCCGCATTTGCAAGGCCAGGTAGGCTAGGCAGCCCCCTCCAAGCCCACTTCTGCTGCAGAGCAAGAGGCCGACGCAGCAACAGATGGGGGGTGGGGAGGGCGCTTGGGGCTGGGAGGGAAGGAGGAGCCCCTGGAGGGCACACATGCTCAGGAGAGATGGACACCTGTCCCCTTCTGGAAAACCCCTCCCCACGATTCCCAAGAGCAAGTTACAGAGAAGACAAACTACATCCACAGACAGGAGGGAGTCCCCCGTACAAAAGGAAGCACAGGAACCATCAGACAACCAGAATTAACAAGCACCAAGAAAGAGAACAATTAGGCTTAACAAGAGGGGAAAAAATCATCCTCTAAAGAAATAGTGAAAATGGAAAAATACTTTAAAATAAAGATCATTAACATCTTAAGATGGATTACTTAGGGGGAACCACCACAAAATAAAAACAGCTGGTATAGCACAAGAACCAAATAGACATTTTATAAATTTAAAATAAGATGATATTTAAAGAATGAATAAATGTGAAAAATAACCAAACCAATAACCAAACCAATTCTTCCCGATTTTTTCTTACATTTAAAATTAAAACTTTTAAAATTTGTTGTAAAATACCCATAAGATTGACCATCTTTAAGGGTACAGTTCAGTGGCACATTGTGTGCAACTGTCACCACAGTCCATCCACAGAACTCTTTCCGTCTCACAAAATTGAAACTCTGTGCCCATCAGACACCCCTCTCCCATCTGCCCTAACTCAATTCAGCCCTCGACAACCACCTTTCTACTTTCTGTCTCTGTGAATTTGACTACTCTAGGTACCTCCTACTTGGTATTTGTCCTTTTGTGACTAGAGTGTGTCAGGATTTCCTTTCTTTTTAAGGCTGAATAATATTCCATTGTACGGACAGGCCACATCTTGTTTGTCCATTCATCCCTTGATGAACTCTTGGCTGCTTCTACCTTTTCGCTATGTCCCCTGATTTTTATGTGATAGAACAAACAGTTAAAAGAATAAGACAAAAGGTAAATATATATAGATCCAGAAGCTCCAAATACCAAATTTTGAGGCAATTTGAGGAAAGGCAGAAAACCTAAATAAACTAGTAACCATAGAAAAATCAAAAAGACAGTCAAAAATATAACCCTTAAAAGGATAGAAGGCCCAGATCCCTTTTTGTACACATTCTACCAAAGAATATGTGACATTAACTTTCCCAGAGTGTAGGAAAAAAATGCAAACTTTCTCAACTCATGCTATGAGCGTAACTTTGGAACCTGTTAAAACATGGCAGGTTAAATATCTCTGTGTATCTCTTCTCTATCCCCACCTTCCCATCCAAGGCCACTATAAAATAACACAGGAATGCAAAAGCTACAAGCCCAGAGGACTTAGAAGACAAGAGAGGAGCCACCTGTGAACAAGAGATTTAAACAGGTTTCTAGAAGATGGAAAACAGACAGGAGAGAGGAATTAACTTAGCAAAGAAGAAAAAACTACAGTCTAAAGTTAGTTAAGCCTGGCATACTGGAGGAGAACAAGCTAGTTTCATTGCATAAAATTCCTTGAAGAGTCTAGACTCAAAAGCAACAGGTCCCACAGAAGTTAGAGGCAAGCGGGGGCTGCAAACAGGCAACAGTCAGTCTTCTAGATCACCCACCCCTACCCCTGCTCCACACAGAAAGCTGCAGGTTTATTTTATGGACGTATTAAGTAGAAGGATCTCTGGTCTTGGGCATTTCAGGCACAATGTGGAGGGGGTACGGGGTGAAGGGGAAGTCTGCCTCCCTCTGCTCTCTTCCCTGGCTCTGCTCACAGCATGTCCACAGCCACGCGCAAGGGCAAGCTTTGGAGATTCTTCCCCAGAGAAAATAGCTTCACTCACGGAAACCTGGAGGAGACCACATGTGGAAGCCACTGCTTGAGAAGCCTTCTCTGTGCACCCAGAGTCTGCATTTACCTTCTCAGTACCTTGCTCTGACACGTGAGTGGCCAGTCAAGGGTCACCAGACATTTGAGGTAGGGTGCAGAGCAGACAAGAGAAGAGGAATGCAACTATGCAGGGCAGGGAGAGAACTTTGAAATTCTGCGTAGCTAATGTCTCCGAAAAGGTGAACGATGATGTTACGGCCATACAATAAGAACTTTGCTGTCAGAAAAAAAAAAATCAGATAACAATAAAAGGATCTCGGAAATCTATAGTATCACAGCAAAATAAATGTGAGAGGAAGGCTGGGGAATATAGTTGAGGGAATCTTCCAAAATGTAAAGATAACATGACAAAGAAATGTACAATAGGAGAGAAATGATAAAAACATTAAAGGATCCATCAAGAAAAACAAAGTCCACCTAATAGGAGATCCAGAGGAAATGGAGAGGAGGAAATAATCAAAGAAATTGTGCAAGAAAACTGTTAGGAACCAAAGATTATGACAGTCCAGATTATAAGGGACAACTGCGTATCTAGAACTATGACAAATAAAACAAACAAACAAAAGTAGCAACAACAAACTCATGACAAGCCTATCTTTATGAAATTTCAGAACGATGGGGACTAAGAAAAGACTCTGATAGTTAAAGGAGGGGAAACAGGTCACATAAAGAAGAATTAGGAATCAAAATGTTTCAAACTCCCCTGGAGGGTAGATGACAAAGCTATGGGGGAAAATTATTTTCAAACTAGAATTTAATAATGAGACAACTGTTACTCAAATGTAAGTGAAGAATAATGACATTCCAGATACACAATCACGTACTGCATAACAATGTGGTTCAGTGAACTTTGAACCGCGTATGCAATGGTGCTCCCATAAAATTATAACGGAGCTGGAAAATTCCTATTGCCCAGTGACAACATAGCCGTTGGAACGTTGCAGTGCAAGGAACTACTCACACAAGCAAGCCACTATGGACATATTTATGAAAAGAGTGACACCTCCTCCAAAAGAGCCTCAGGCAGGTCCTTCGGGAGGTTTTCTAGAAGGCAGCAATGCATGACTGCACAGGAAATAACAAATTTTACTGACTATGAGCATTTACGTAGGAAGCTATAAGCATTTATTCCACTAAAATAGGAGAGGAAAACAAACACAAAGAAGGCAAGGGAGCTAAGAAACACATTTAATAGAAAAAAAATGGCAAATGGAAATTCCTGGATGTCAGCTGTGTAGAGGCCTACCCAACGGCCAGTCTGGAGAACACGGAGGGGAACAAAAAGGGAAGTGACAGGTGAGCTGATACGTTGAGCACTTGGAACACACAGCTGACAGGTGTGCAGCAGATATGAATGAAAATGTAAAAGATGGTTATATAGAGAAATTATGCAAAGAAAACAATAAGCAAGTATGAGTTAAAATTATTTAATATAGTTAACACCTGCTACTTGGCTTTGCTGTGAACAATACTTGCTTAATCACAATAATGTAAACATTGATGATTTAACTAATGACGTAATAAATCTTTTGTAATGAAATTTCACTGTGAGAATTCGTGGAGGGAAGTGGGACTGGTGATGTAAGATGCAAAACTGTCATCTACCATCACAGGAAGTGAACAGATAACAGCAAAAACTGAGAAATTAAGTACTAGGTGGAACTGAGAGTTGAAAAGAGGTGTGTCCAGGAACTGCCCTTTATTGTTATAAATCTCTTCACAGACTTTGAGTTTTAAGCTTATTATAAACATATAAAAGGATAATTTGATGTAAGGATGCCTATTAATGTATTTCAACTTTTTAACAGATTAAAAGTCAGATGCATATGCTGAAAAGACATTTGAAATGTTCAATATATAAACTTGTTAAAAACTCCTACAAAAATGGGAGCTGGTGAATACTTCCTCTCGATGATAAAATATATTAATGCAACCCAAAAGCCAGCCTCACGCGTAAGAGGAAGTGTATATAGTGGTTAAGTGCACAGACCTTAGGGCCAACTGCTGCCAGGTTGTGGCACCCACAGGAAATGGTCTCTTCCGGCTGCCCCTGTCCTACTGGTCACCTGTGGGCTGGAGGTCAGGACCTGTCTGCAACCCTGTGGCTCACTGGTCGGGAAACCGTGGTATAAAGAATTGCTACAGACAACAACACGCAAAGACCAGCAACCCAGTAGAAAAGTAGGCTAAGGATATGAACAAATTTATACAGAAAATAGAAATATTCTTCAATACACTCAAGCTCATTAATTATAAGAGAATGATAAATAAAACTACCATCATGCCAAAACCCCAAAAGTTTGATAACACACAATGTCGATCATAAGTGGGGAAACAGACATTTAATTCCATCCCAATGATACTATCCACAGATACGGAGGCGGCGGCAGTTATGGGGAGCAGCAGGAAATCCTAGAGGGAATTCAAATGGAAACAATGTCTTTGGAGGGAAATTTAGAATGTGTGTCAAAATTATGAATGCATACTTCTCTGACTCGGAAATTCTGTTTCTAGGAACTTATTCTACAACTATTTATGTAGAGTTGTAAAGTAATTCCATGGTTTGAAAGCAATTTAAATATATTTCAAAAGTGCAGGTTAAGTCAATTATGCCGCCAATAAAAGAATGAAGCTGTTCTATACATGCTGATAGGAAAAGACCGCCAGGCTGGGTGGGAATGGAGGAAGGGGCAGGATAGTACAGCGACTATACTAACCCTCGTGTCCAACATGTAAGTAAGTCAACGCTTGTCGGTGCATAGGCTATCTCTGGAAGGATTTGAAAGACCTGATAAGAATGGTTGCTTCCTCCAATCAAACTGGGTGGTGAGTGGACATGGAGACAAGGATTTTGAACAATGCACATTTATAACATCACTTTCAAAAGTCCATTTCCATGATGTAGAACCAGAACACAAACTGTTAATAGCGCTCACCTTTGAGGAAGGGAGTGAGAGTGGGGCGGGGAGTAGTAAAAGGGTCTGTAAAATCTTCCACGGGCTCATATATCGCTTGACTCCCTACAAGAAGGATATAGTCATGTTCCACCAGCTTAAATTAAAAAAAAATTAAAATCATGCAACCAAGTTATTCGAGACGAGGCATCTTCTAAGTGTCCTTTAAACACATTTTGCCCTACTCAGTGTTGTTTTGTTTGGTTCGAGTCTGAAGTCACTGGGTATTTCCTTATCGCCCTGAAGTTTATTTAAAGTGAGCTGATGCCTTAATCTCCCACCATTTTCATCCAGATGTAGTGTTTGCATGTGGACCTCTTTTGTGGAGGATTTCTGCATGGAGCTTTCACAGACGTTGCTAAATCTGAAACTTTAGAGCAAAGCCTAGACGTATACGCCAGGCATGAAGATAACGAATTCCCACATGGTCTTGGCGCTGTCAAGCGAAGCTCATGTGTGCTCTATGAAAGCCATGTTGAACTGGGCTGGGAAATGTTTCAGCCTGGGGTCAGAGTACGTGGGTTCTGGTCCAGATTCTTTCGACTGTGTGACTTTGGGCAACTCATTGAACCTCTCTGGGTTTCACTTTGGTTTTCTTGTTTGTAAAGAAATGGGATTGAACTGGACAATTTTTAATTTCCTTAGATTTCTAATATGCTTTGTAGAGCAAGAGGAAGAGGCCAGTGATTTTTTTTTTCCAGAAAAAAATGTGCAAGCATATATACTTTTCACTTCCTGGGGAACAAAATATCCATGCCAGAACAAGACAGAAATAAAAAAAACAAAACAAAACAAACAAAAAAAAGCACTTGGCATCCTTTCTAGTTCTGAAAGTCTAGTATCCTTTCAGTTGTGTGAGTCGCTATTGAAGCTAAATATGGGATGGTCTATATGTGTGGCTATTGTGAAACAGAACTAAGATGAAGAGAAACGCACTTATTATCTCTTTTTCTGAGGTCCTGAAATGGCTATCCTGTGCTGTCCAGTGTCCCCACAGGTGGAGCCAGCAGAAGCTGAGGCATCTCTACCAAATATATTACTCATTAAATTAGCTAATATTTAATTCAAAAACATGTTCTTAAATCTTATTATTTTTAGTCAAAAAAAATACCTTCATGAAAAAAACAGGCAACGCCTTCTTTGCCTTAGCATACCCAAACTCGGAGCCTGTGATACCTCATAACACGTGCTAGTCCCTGTTGGTCGGGGCTGCCACGGGGAGCCCTGTGTAGGAAAGAACGATCCATCAGTGCTGTCAACTTTGGGTTCTAGACAAGTGGTGGCATGTGTTCTCTTGTCTCTGCCATCAGTTAACTTTAAGTAAAAATCAGGTTTTTATGAGGAAACAAACGGTGTAAGGATCAGAGAGATGTGAGTTCAAATTCCAGTGCCATCACATACTATTTAACTCTGGGCAAACTAATGTCACTCTGAAATCTCAGTTTTCTCACTTGTAAAATGGGGTTAAAGATAGGACCCCTATAAAAGGGCTGCTGAGTTTCAGTAATACAATACGTATGAGGCCCACTGTCCTATCCGGGACATGATGACCACCAACATGCTCTTGTTATTATACAACGCCGGTCGTCAGCAAATGCAAATTTCCTAAAGTGCTCAACAAAATTTTATAGTTGTTGAACATTTGTATGTTTTCTTTGGAGAACTGTCTATTCAAGTCCATTTTTAAATAACTATTTGTCGTTTTGTTGTTGAGTTGTAAGAGTTATTTATATATTCTGGATAATTGAGTTTTGCCAGATGTATGATTTGCAAATATTTATTATACTCTCACTCTGTAGGTTGTCTTTTCGCATTCTTTATAATATCCTTTGTTGCACAAAAGTTTTTAATTTTGATGAAGTTTAATTTTTTCTTCTGTCACTTACGCCTTTGGTGTCATATGTAAGAATTCATTGCCAAATCCAAGGTGATGAAAGTTTGCCCCTATATTTCCTTCTAACCGTTTTATGAGTTTAGCTCTTATATTTAGGTCGTTGGTCCATTTTGGTTAATTTTTATACATGGTGTGAGGTAGGGGTTCAGCTTCATTCTTTTGCATGTGGAAATTCTGTTGTCACAGGACCATATGTTGAAGAGACTATTCTTTTCCCATTGAATGGTTTTGGCACCCTTATTGACAATCAATTGACCATGAATATGTGGGTTTATTTCTAATCTCTCAATTCTGTTCCATTGGTCTATACATCTGTTCTTATGGCAGTACCACACCGTCTTGATTTGTGTTGCTTTGTAGTAAGTTTTGAAATTGAGAACTTTATTCACATCTCCAACTTTGTTCTACATTTTCAAGACTATTTTTTTCTCTTCAGGGCCCCTTGCAATTCCATGTGAATTTGAGGACTGGCTTTCCATTTCTGCAAAAAGGGCTTTTTAAATTTTGATAGAGCTTTCACTGAATCTGTGGATTACTTTGGGTAGTATTGCCATTCTAACAATATTAAGTCTTCTAATCCATGAACATGGGTTGTCTTTCCATTTATTTAAGTCTTCTTTAGCTTTTTTCCAGCAATGTTTTGTAGTTTCCAGTGTATAGGTCTTTTAATTCTTTGGTTAAATTATTCCTAGCCTATTTTATTCTTTTGGATGCTATTTTAAATGGAAATGCTTTCTTAACTTTCTTTAAGATTATTCATTGCTGGTGTAGAGAGGCACAAAGTATTTTTGTGTGTTGATTACACTTACGACTTTGCTGAATTTGTTTATTTGCTGTACTAGGTTTCATTTGGATCCTACATATAGGGATTTGAGATTTTTCTGTACATAGGATCATTTCATCTGTAGATAGAAACAGTTTTAATACTTACTTTCCTATTTGGATGCCTAATTGCTCTGGTGAGAACTTCCAGTACAAGCTGAGTCTCAGTGGTTAAGTGCTTGTCTTGTTACTGATATTAGGAGGAAAACTTTCAGTCTTTTGTGACTAAATATGATGCTAGCTATGGGCTTTCCATAAATACCCTTTATCCTATTGAGGAAGTTACCCTATATTCCTAGTTTTCTGAGTGTTTTTTTTCTTAAATCAATAAAGAGTGTTAGATTTTGTCAAATGCTTTTTATACATCAATTGAAATGATCATGTGATTTTTTCCCTTCATTCTATTAATGTGATGTATTATATTTATTGCCCTTTAAAAAATGTTGAACCACCCTGACTTCTTGGAATGAATCCCCCTTGATTATATAATCCTTTTAATCTGTTGTTGGATTTGGTTTGCTAGTATTTTGTTGAGGATTTTTGTACCTATGTTCACAAAAGATATTGATTTGTAGTTTTAATTTCTTGTGATGTGCATTAACATTTTATGTGTTATATACCTTTGTACAAACATATAGTCACATATATTTACAATTTACCAAAAATGCAAGCTGCTCCAAATCACTTGAAACAGAATGTTTGTCCAAATAAGTATATTATTATAAAACATTCCAGGAAGATGGTAACCAAGGGCCATTTAAACCTTTCCTCCAGAGCTGTGCCATGAATGTGACCTAGTATCCTTTGCCATTATTGTGTCTCAGTTAAGAGTCTCAAGGAAGATTCTTATTGACACGATTTTCTTCACGTGTTCACCCATCATCTAATGAGCTATATCTAGAGCAGTGTGCTATGTTGTCAGGTGTGTCTCAAACCTTAGTGTGCACACAGCTCACCTAAAGGTATTGTTGACACTCTGAGTCTATAGATCTGTCATAAATGCAGAATCTCGGGTTCTACAGTTCTTATAAGCTTCCAGGGGATGCCATTGCTGTTGGTCCATGGATCACACTTTGAGTAGCAAGGATGTGGCCATGGGGCTGGGCATTTTAGAAGGCAGAGCAAGGGAATCGTTCTAAAAACCAGGGCCTAGGCAGGTATCCCAAGGGGTATCTACTATAATTAGGGAATATCTGTAGTATTAATTGTATTAAAAATATTATTTTTTAATTTTCTGATGCTTTGATTACTGAATTACCTGTGAACAAAGCTCTCTAACCATGAAGGCAGCCATGTCAAAACAAAAATTCTTCCACAGTTGTAGAAGGAATATGAATATGCGTGTATGCCTGTGCGCTGTGTAAGAAGAGGACAAATTTTGTAATGTAGTATACTCGTGACTCTGCACATGACCTAAGCCACCAATCTGTACAGTTTCTCCTTGCTTCCACCCAGCCGAAAGCACGCAGGGCCAGGCCTTGGCAATCTAGCTGACCAAGTTTTCCTCCAGCATGTCCAGCTTCTGCTTTTGGTGGCATATTTTGGTAGACAGAGGCCCCTCCCTGACCTCATGAGGCTCAGAGCCTCCTGCCTGCTGCTTCCTGCTCCTTTCTCAACACTGGGATGGATCTGTTGCCAGCCAGTTGCGTTAGCTCTAATAGCCACAATTTGGCAGGGGTTCCAACTTCGTGGCACACCCTTGCTCAGTTTCAGGCATGCAGTTTCACCCCAGGCCCATGTTCCTGTTCCCCCAGAAGGCTCGTTCAGTGATGGCTATGTAGCTGTCCTTACAGGTCAAAAGGGGGTCCTGACCCCTGGGGACATCAGGGAGAGGGCAGGTTTGGTTGCAGATGCTGGAGATAATGAGTATGGGTGGGGGAGGGACACATGGGCCTTGGATCCCCCTCCACCCTGCCACAGCCACTGGGTTCTCCACATCCTTTCTCTCCTCCCTCCAAGTCCGGCCCAAGCTCAGGCGGGGGCCACCCGCCTGCTCCCTACCCCAGCGTCATCTTTTCTTCTACCCCAGGTGTAGCTCATGTTTCCTGGAAACTGCTCTTATTTTATCTAGTATCTGGATAACATTTTTGTCACCTCCCTTATTTCAAAGTTATGCCCTGAAAAAGAGTCCCATAACGGCTCTTATTATTTCTCCCTCTTGTAGAAAGATATTGACCAAAAGGTATAATGTAAGAATGTGTCTTCTTCATTCAACAAAGTGCTGCTAGGCTATCCCAGGGTCACAGAATGGTCACCAGCGGCCTCGACGTAGAAAGCAACTAAGTCCTCAGGGATGGGGGGAGCCGAGAGCCTCCGTCTTCAACGTTTTGGAGTAAACTTAAAAGAATTTTGAAAAACTTCATATTCCCTTTCACTTTTTTAAAAAAAATTATTATAAGTTTAAGTAGTTGCAAAGGAATTATTTTCTATGTACTGAAAATATGGATATTTAAAAGTAAAGCCGTTATTCTTTTCAAGGTGTTCAGTGAAATTGCATAGTGGATGACATCTCTCGTCATCCATTTAAAAATAAACGGACAAATTAAGAAAACTTAATGGTCAGAATTTTACATCATTCTTTGAACTCACTTTCCTGTTCCACTTCCTCCACCGAATTTCATTTTATATATTTAGGATTGAAAATCTCCCAGGGAATATCCTAGTTCTCTGCTGCAAAAATATGTATATAAATGAAATTCAAAATTTTAAAATTTTTCATAAAGAATTTTAAATAAGAGTCTTTTAAATAGACCCTTTAAGTAAGGCTCTAAGTGTAATAATTTTTTTTGTTTTTAGTATACTATTGATCTAAAAATATGCAATTATTTTATTATTAAACTCTCAAAGCAAAATTCGATTATTTGCCTCTCAATCAGATGGATGAGACATTAATGAATTTATTTACCATACTATTATGACACATATCTGTAAACTATCACTGCTAAGCTGAGGTGGGTTTCAGTATCAATTCTATCCCAAAGTCTTGTTTTTACAGAGGTTGGTGCTAAGAAGCTGTTCAAGAGATTAGTAGATAGGAAGTCGTATTCTTATATCAATGTTACTTTAAAATACAACTCCTTCTGAGTTATATGCCAAAAATAACAAGATCGTCCCTGGTCAAAGATTATTTGATGAGTGGACAACTGTGTGGATCTTCCTTCCATTTTGTAGAAAGCAGACTGGAAACCACTTGACTGGCAAACTAATTCCTGGCCGAGTCATCAGAATGATACACGTTCTGAACCCAGTACCAAGTTTTTGAAGTGTCCCTTTATTATTTCTGAATTTTCTGATGCTTTGGTTACTGAATTACTGTGAACAAAGCTCTGTCTAACCATGAAGGCAGCCACGTTAAAACAAAAATTCTTTGTTACACCTGAGGGCAACTTGCGACCATCGGTGGGAAGAAGCGTTTTTGTGGAAGAGACAGAACCAGGAAGTTCCTGACCCTGCTTCTCCCAGGTAGGTCGGTCATAGGTATGAACGCATACTGAAGTCAGGGTCTGGACGCTGACGTCCCCAAACCATCCGAGTGCTGTGTGCCCCGTGGCAGGCGTGGCAGTACCTCCCGTAGTCTCCTCCAGTCGTTTCCACTGGGCTAGAGACAGAGGCATCCCACATGATGGCCCAGACCCGGCCGAGCCGATTTCCTCTTCTCGTCACTGCTCTGTGGTTCCCAGCAACAGCTCTCACAGCAAGGTAGACTCCTCATGCTGCTGACCTTGCAGTCTTTTCTTGGATACTCCAAAGAAAGAGTGCGGTAGTAGATAAATCATTCAAATTTCCTGGGCGCGCATGTCAGGAGCCAGGTCGTATGTTTCTGCTGTTGCTAATAAGCTGTATGCTTGGGCTTGCATGTGAACTTTAGGGATACAGAACCCAGGGAAGAAAGAGCAGCTACAGGACCCACAGTAGACTCTGATCTAAATTTCTCCTTGGGCCAATCTGCCTTAAGCTGAGAGGAGGGAGAAGGAAACATCTTTTTTTAAAAGTCTGGTTATTTAAAAATAGTTGTCACCTTTCAAGAAGCCCTGGGTCATTTTCTGTAAGATCTGATGAGCTCATTCAGTGTTGCGGCCACACTGCAGCCACGTATAATTAAATTCTGTCTTGCCGGGCTCTGCAGCAAGATGACACAGCGCTCCCCTTCCCGCCGCTCCGCCGTGGGAGGAGGAGACCAGGAGAAAATAGCTGCTGTGTGCGGCCGTGTAGGTTCACAGTGTCCCCCAATTGTCCCTCTCTTGCTCCATAAGAACACCAATATGCTCCACAGAGGGGAAGGGAGACATTATTTCACCTGTGTTCTGATTTAATTTGCATAGCAACTTGTGAGGTTGGAATTATTAGCCAGTTTTACAGAAAAGGAAACTGAGACTTAGGGAGGTTAAAATGACTTGTTCAATGTCTTTGCCAGTAGGGGGCAGAACCAAGACTACCCGTTCAGGTCTGTTTCCTCCTGAACCCGTGTTCTTTCCCACATGCCACAGGGGCCACCTTCAATGGAAAACTGTCTCCTGTAGCTCTTCTCCTGCTGGAGCACGCAGCTCCCTAGCTGTGGCGGGGACCCCAGATGGGGGCAAGGGCAGCTGCTACAGCAGGAGGCTGTGGTCTCCAGAAATGCTTGGCAGATGTGTGTCCAGAGCAGCACTTCCCAACCCTTTCCACACCGCAGCACAGAGAGGAAAAGAAGCGTTTATTTGGCAGTTTGGATTATGCAGAAGCAGCTATCCAAAGCTGCGGGAAAAGGGCTGACCCCGGCCCAGCAGCTGAAGGGCTGAAGGATCCATACACGAACACATCTGTAACCTGTCCGAAGCATGGGCGCTGGCGCTCGGACACATGGCAGTGTGAGCAAGCACAAACGTTGTCTACGGCAGCAGCCACTGTTCTATTTGGGACTCTGCAGGGTTGGATCCCTGCAGGGGGTAAGCAATAGATCATCTGCCTTTGAATTCACAGCAAAGATACGCCTCGTGTACTCAGAGCATTGGTGACTGCAAAGGGTGGGGTGGAAGCAAGTGGAATGATACTTGGCTTGTGGGCAGCTATGAGTAACACTCTCGTCCCTGGAAGTGGAGAGATGGCAGAAGATGCCTACAGATCATCACATTGCTCACTGTGTTTTCTGTTTTTTTTCTAAATTGTATGACAATCCAAAGGTTGTAGTGAAAGAGATAAGAAATAATCCAGTGTGGAGTTTATGACTCTCACTTTGGACTCACACAGATAATTTATAGAGCAGTAGAGATTTCTATACACGTATGTGTGTGTATGTGTATATATGTGGATACAAGTACATATATACGTATATGCAAAGAGAATACGTAGGTACATATGCTCAGCAGACATGTGTAAGCCCCAGAGATTTAGGTAAGTGAGTAGACATTTGGGTATTTGAAGACATGATAAATTTGCTTCTTGGCTTTTTGTTTCTATTTTTAATCTTGATGGCTCTTTCCTAGGGGAAACTCTAAGCAGTGGTGGGTAGATCCTTTGTAGCAGAGTCTGATCAAATAGATGGGAAGTGGAGCTGCCTAGGTGGGTGGTTTTGGGGATAGTCTGCCCACCTCTGCTCCACTTGGCCAGGAGTGCTGTTCACAGAACACACCAGAAATAAAACTCCAGTGAGAATACTTATGCCAGGCCTCCTGGGCAGAAGGGAGAGACTGCAGGGTGTGGGAGACAGTTGTGCCAAGCCGCATGGAGTCCATTAGGTTGCTGGCCTCAGTGTCCTCATCTAATAAAGAGGCCTTGGCTGGGGAGCTACTAAGATCCTTCTAGATTTCACTCTGTATGATTTGAGTGACTTGAATTCAGTTACCTGAAACCTCTTTCGAAAGACAGTGTATGCTTCGTGGGGCAGATGAGAGAGAAACAGGAGAGATGTGAAGGTTCCTCCTAGAGACTTTAAAACATTTAAACTTAAATCATACCTGCAAATAACCATTTTTAAAATCTCACAAGCAAAAATATTGGCAATTGTTTATATAATATAGGTTATGTACATGTAACGATATCCATCTCAAGCAAAGGAAATCAGTAAGCAGGGTGGCTTCTTTGCCTTTAAAAATCCTCATGACGAGTGTAAATAAAATGAATAAAATGTGAGATCTGGTTTCATTGCTCAAATCCAAGTAAACTTCTGATTCGTAATGAAATCTGTATGGCTTCCCAGGCTCCACCCTTGGCTTACTGAATCAGATCCTCTTGGAGGGATGAGACCCTGAAATCTACATTTTAAAAGTTCTCTGGGCAGTTCTGATGTGTCATGCCCTGCACTTGGGAATACTCTAGCAGAGCAGAAATGCTTATGTACTGTGACTCTGATGAGCTAGTTTTTGGCCTTTGGGGAGCATTAGGAGTTTTATAGGCCTTTCAGAGAAATGTGGGGTGGGGGTGGGGAGAGGATGTTGACTTCAGGCAAGCATGAATTACATTTGCTTGCATTTGCTCATGTCTGTGAGATGTTGGCCTTCCATTTTCCGTACAGAGGGTTGTAGTGTTGGGAACTCTCATCTCCATACCCGACCTCGCCTGATACTCCAAAGATTGTTCAACCTGCATTTCTGCACAAAGATGTCTGCCCAGAGCTCCTGTCTCTTTTTTGACTCTTGTCGGCTGGGCTGGGTCAGAAGCTCCTTTTGAATCTAGGTAGAGACTAGAGCTCGGACAGCGTGCTTCGAGTTCTGTTCCAGCCTGGTCCTGTCATCACTAGAACTAAAGTGGTTTCTTGAGCAAAAGGCGTACCAAGGCTCCAAAGGCAACTCTGAGCCAAAGGGTTCAACATTCGTCATTTACGTAGTTTCTTCAGCACTCTTGGCTTACAGCCTCTTCACTACGTGTTTCTGCTGTCTCTTCCCCAACTTGATCGCCTCATCCTGGCTGCTGCAAGTGGGAGAAGGAGATGTGGAAGACAAAAGGGGTGCAGTTGCTTTTTCTGCCACATGCAAAAGCTCCAGTCTGCTTCCTCCTCTCAACTTTTTAATATCTCAAATAGATTTCCTTCCATCTCTTCTTTCTCTAACGTACTCAATTACTGACCTGGCTCCATGTTGCTTCTACTAAAATCATTATGGCCCCTTTGACAATTTTCAGGGCCCTTCCCTAAAGAATTTGAGAATGAGAGGCCAGAAAATTGGGTATATCAATGAGGCGATTCCCAGCTTGTATTTTAGGCTTTTTGAGAACCACAGATATCCAATTCCCTTAAGTAATGAGGATTATAGGAAGGATTATAGAATCAAGAAATCCCATGGAAACAGGAGAATGCTTGGAAACCGGAAAGCCATTCAGAAAGCAGTAGGGCTCTATCAACAGAAAAGAAGCCAAATTCTGTAAAATAGTTTAAAAAGGATTATTCTGAGCCAAATTTGAGGACCATGGTCTGAAGGCACGCCCAAGAAGCCTTAGGCAAGTAGAGTCACTGGGTTACAGTTTGGTTTTATACATTTCAGGGAGACAGGAATTACAGGTAAAGTCATAAATCAGTATGTGGAGGGCACAGATTGGATTGGCCCGAAAAGGTGGAACATCTCAAGGTGGGGGGGCTTACGGGTTATAGGTGGGTTATATAAGGTTAAGTCAAAGGTTAAAGACTCTTTGACTTGTAATTGGTTGAAGAAATGAAGCTTTGTCTAAAGGCTTGGAATGTTTTAAGTTAAGATAAGGAAGTCTGTTAATCAGAGACAATCTACCACCCATGTATTTGTTGTGTAAATTGAGGGCCTGGAGGTTTGTTGGGCCTCTTAATGAGTTTCAAAGGATATCTCCAAGAAGGGAGGGGGCATGATGAGGCCTGTCTGGCCTCTCTTCTCATGGCTAGTAACTCAGTAGTTTTAGGGTATCCCCTTGTCAAGAGAGGGTCCATTCAGTCAGCCGGAGGGAGAGGGGAAGCCTTAAGATTTTTAGTCCACAGCTCCAATGGCAGTAATCTCATTGCTCCCTGGAGACCAAGTGGATGAATCTCGGCTAGAGTTCTGCGACATCAAACATGATGCCTCAGTCACTCTCTGTGTGGTGTGGCTCAAGATCACCAAGAGAGAGCATCTACCTGGATTGGCTTTCACGCTAGGCCACCTCAGTCTGCCGACCAGCCCAGAGAGGGGCCGCCTTTGCACTGGGTGCCCATCTCTGGTCCAAACAGTCGTGGCCAATGAGTGCAGGACAGGGGTGGGGAACACATCCTAAGAAACACGGCCACTGTCTTAGGCTAGGCTCCCCAGAAGTAGACCCTGAGAATGAGTGCGAAAGTGATTTATCAGGAAATGTTCTACTGGGGAAAACTGGGAGAGAAGTGGGGAAGTGGGAGTGTGATGTCCTGCAAAGTCCCAGGAGGGCAGCTTTGTTCAATCCTCTAGGCAGAGCTCTGGAGACAGGATAGGTCACGCGTCAGAGAGGTGCTCATCGGCAGTAAAGGAACTGGGGTATTTGTGCCCCTGAACTCATTAGTTCTTGGTTGTGGATTGGCCTGGGACACATTTCCAGGCACTCCCAGGTTTTCTTGTTTAAGCAAAGTAGATTCTGGCAGCCTGAGGAAAATCCTTGTTCAAGGAGATGTAGGAATAAGCGCATGGTGAGTCCGTGCTCAAAAAAAAAAAAAAAAAAAAAAAAAAGACAAAAGGACCTGAGGGGATGTGTGTTGGAGCACAGACAGCATCTGCCTCGCCACCTAAGGAATTAGCAAGAGGAGCTTCCTCCACCGAGGGGCCATGGTCAAGGCTGGTGCTGAACAGATTCTTCCCTACACAGCCCGGCTGTGACAACCACAGACCGCGCTGGAAGCTCCCGCGCAGGCTGTGGGAGACAGTCTGCTATCTGCTACTTTCCTCTCCAGGGTCCGGCCACTCAGAAACGGCCGGCTGCAGCGACACAAATCAGATAAAGATCAACACGAATCAGACTCCAGTGAACATGAGCCAGGCTCTGGCTGTTTCCAGTCTATAAACAAAAGATAAACTCTTTTCAACAATGTCAACGAAAATAAATTAACTTTCTTATTAAACCAATGAGAAACGTCATTTCAAATATGTTATAAAAATACAGCACGTTACTTATATCTAACTCCACTTTTATTTCCGCAAACTCTTGTCAGGTTAGAGGCCTACAGGTTTTTCTGTACAGCCTGTAAACTAACCCTTCAGGCTTCCCTGGCTGACGATGCTTTTTCCTCTTCCCATCTCCCAAGAGGCCGGGCTTCTTTCTGATGACTTTGACCACGGGAGCCTGCACCGTGTCTCCAGGCAGCATAATCTCCTGAGGACAGGAACGGGGCCCATTCACAGTGCTGCTAACGTTGAACGGCTGGCTTTCTGGGGAAAAAATGTAGGCATATGCATGTACATAAAGTTACTACACATTTTAATGGTATTAACAGATGAATAGCATATAATTTATAAATAATAATAAAATATACAAATATTCAATTGTAAATTCCATACAGCCAATGGATTTTTACAGAATTCTTTTACTGGCTTTTGCTAAACTCTTGTATCTCTAGCCAACCTATAGTTGCAACTGTCGAACAAGAGCAGTTCCAACTTGAATGTTGGTTGATATTTTCATTTATGTTAACAAGTAAGACAAACACAAAGACATATGTTGGAATTTCACTCGATGACTTGAATGACTTCTTCAGTGGATCAGGTAATTGCTTTCACATAGTGGGAGACTGTAGCTTCAATGTTTTCTTGTACTTGTCACGATTTAATGGCAACAGACATGAGACATTTGTAAGTTTAATGTGCATTATAGCATTTTCTATCACTTTCTTGAGTCTAGACAATCAACAAAACAATAAATCAAGCTTGATTTGTAGCTTTTGATGATTTCCGTGGTATAAATACTTCCACCATAGTCAATTTCAAGCTACCAATGTAATGTCGCTGAACTCAGAGTTGGAAAGAGGTGCTCTGTAGTGCATCATTATAAAGTATTTCCATCATAAAAATACTACAGATGAAAATAAGCTCAAGGATATAAAATAGTAAAATATTGTGAAATAATTAGAAAATGATGAGTTTTGAGTACTTATTGCCATTGTTTTAATATAATTTATTACATTGTAAATCTATATAATTCAGGTTTTTATAATAGTTGTGCTCAACTAGCTTGTGAAATTCCTGAAAATTTACCAGTAGGCTCTTTCAAGCTGGTATGAGCCGGTTCCAGTACACCACTGCCAGTCACCTCTCTAAATCCATTGCCTTGCATGCTGCTGACGGCTAAAACTTGTTTGATGATTCATAAATGATAATAAATTAGAGAAGTTAACTTCTAATTCTGTTTGGCATGTTCTTTCTACTTGAGAAAATTCTAACATCCTCCCAGGGGCAGCTGAGCTCAGAAGTTAATTTTTTTAAAACTAATTTTCCTGTTGGCTTATCTGGATGAAATACAGTGTATCTCTGATAAAAATCAGCCTCTCAGCCCAGTTAGTGTCCTTCTGCTAGTAACAGCCATGTTCTTTTTAATAATACACAGTTTCTATAGAATCTTACATATTCCAAAATTCCCTCCAATGTCAGATCTTTTCAGTAGTCTTGGTATAGTTCTGTTTTTTTAATACATAGTGAAAAATACAAGCCATAACCCAAAACTATTCATAACTCGACAGTTACCATTTACTGTCTCTCAGCAACATTAAACCAACTGTCCCCCCATAAGTATCCGTTTCTGTCTCTATCTCCTTCTTTAGATTATAAGAATCTCCCTACAGTGCTTAATATGAGTCATTTTGGTTGCTGTTAATGATTAATTGATGACATAGGACTATCAATAAATAATACCAGGAGCTTCTAAATGGAACTTTGAGATTAAATTCCAGGGCAGTCCCACATCATATCGGAAGAGTCATCAGGCGTGGAGATCAATTCATTGTCCAGCCGTCTCAGTGGCTGGGCAGTTGCTGACTGCACATAACATGCCTCACCCAGCAACTCCAGGCAGGAGTTCTTCTCCCTTGTGTTCTGTTTCTCCCAGGGGAAAAAGAGAAGGAGGAAACTCCTACAGAAGTCAGGGCCACTCCTGAGGGGCTCCCCCAGAACTGTTCACAAGTCAGCACCAAACTTCCCTCTATTTTCTGGAAAGGGCTTCAATAGAAGATCTGATTAATTCTCCTCCCTTCAGATCCATGAGGCATTATTAAGATTATCTACCCCCTTTTTATGGAGAAGGCCAACTGACCTGGGGTGATTTGGGGATTTGCCCAATAACGCATCACCGGTAAGTGCCAGGAGGAAAGCTGGTCCCTCTTTCTCCAAGTATGGTGCTCATTGATTCATTCACTCATTCAGCATGTACCAGGAGTGCACCACAGGCCGAACTTGATGGTAGACAGTAGTTGCTAAGGATAAAAGAAGAGGGTACAGCCATTTGATGTAGGGGATGTAGGCTTTGGGGTCACGCGGTCCTAAGTTGGACTCTGACTCTATCACCTTCTAGCTAATGTGGTCAAGTTATTTAACCTCTAAGTCCCTGTAAAAGGAGAATACTATTATCAATCTTGTGGGGCTATGTGAAATGTACCAATGATCTGTATGAAGTTGGCACAGAGCAGGAGCTTCAAAAATGGTTCCTGTGACTAAGGCTAGAACAGCACTGACATTATCCTCATGGTCTGACAGGTGAGACAACACGTGAAAACATGTGACAATAAAATAATGGCTCTCATGGAAACAGGAAGAGAGTACCATGGAAGCTCACTACTTTCCACTTTGTTGGGAGACTGATCACAAATGAAAATGTGATCTTGGGCATGTCGCTTAACCTCTTAAATCACAGCTCTTCCATTTGCTAAACAAGGGGCTTAGATAGTAATTTCTGACCTTGACTGAGTCTACAAACCTTGGCTCTCTGGAGTGCTCCCAACAAGGTGTGCCCTGCAATTTCATGCTATGAAAACGTCTGTTCAATTAAAAAAGCTGACTGCGATACACACCCCTACAAATCGCTTAGTAACATAAGCAAAACAACAGTGGCAACTGATATGTTACTGGTGTCCTAACAGATAAACGTTCTCAATGAATGCATCATACAACCAATAGAGTTTCCTAACCAGTTGTCTGTGAAACCCTTTTCTGTAAATATCAGTATTATATTCTATATGTTAAATCCACTTGGATCCCACATCCAGTTCATAGATTGACATTGCTGTTTCTAAAAGCTCTGACTCCTTATGCAGAACTCAAGGAAACAACACCACTGATCTTTATGCAAATCAATATATTGGTGTGAATTTGAATAAAATGTCACACCTTTGTTCCTGATTTCCAAGAACAACGATAAAGAATACATTTCTAAAGCATACATTATTCTAAAATTTAGGTGGCAAACATTTCCATTACCTCTCCCACTTTGCAAATATTTCCAATTTCCTTGTATAGATAGCTATAAAATGTAATTACGGAATTAAAAGGGTTTAGAAGGAATAAGCAGATTAGACACAGTTGGCAATAAAGGCAATATTTTCTTTTTCCTTTTCCTAAAGCTTCCCCTCCCCCTCTGAGACACTTACACTCCCACGCACAGTCAGCCCTCCGTATCTGCAGGGTCCACGTCCTTGGATTCAACCAACTGCGAATGGGAAATATTAAAAAAAAAAAAAGCTAGTCAATAGTAAAAAATAATACAAATAAAAATATAGTATAACAACTATTTACATGGCATTTACATTGTATTACATATTATAAGTAATTTAGAGATGATTTAAAGTACACAGGAGGATGTGTGCCAGTTACGGGCAAATACCATACCATTTATACACGGGACTTGAACATCTGAGGATTTTGGTATCCCTGGGGGTCCTGGAACCACCCCGTCCCCAGGATACCCAAGGACCACTGTACCTCTTTCACCTCTCTTACTCTTTTGCTCTTTTTTCTATTTTCCCAAGAGCCACCCTTTCCCATACCCACACACAAACTCTCCTAGACTAGACACTTAATAGGAGAACTATCATCAAGTCACAATGGAGTTTCTCTTATTGAATACATAGATAAATCAGTTATTGCTCTGGAGAACGTCTGCAGTTAGCTAGACATGGACATAAACTTTCCTTTTTCTCACTGAAACATATTTTTAGGACACATTTGATTCTAACCTTTGGAACTGCTGCATTAATGCTATAACAGGTTGCTCAGATTGTGTTCTGTGCAACATCAATGTCCTTGGAGATGCCACCGAATACTCTGAGTTTAAAAAACTCTGTGATTAGAATTCTGTGGGAAAATACAAACCGGCACGTTACAGACTGAGAATTCCTGTGTTGCAAAAACCCATTTCACTCGCTTTGTGCCAGAAATTCACAAACGTATTTGATGATAGAACTATTATTGATCGATTGATTGATTGAATGGTCCAGGGAACTCACTTTGGGAAACACTGAGCTAATGCAATAAGAATTTTCCTTTTCCCAGGCTAAAGAGCAGAGGGAACGCACTGGCTCCACCTCAGCCTCCCAGGGCTCCCTGTCCTGTTGCACGCAGCTGCGGCAGGCCCTGGGCTTGCTCTGTTGTCCACCTGCACGTTCGTCGAGCAGCCCCCTCATTGTCTCAGCACTGCCGTCCAGGAGGAGCAGAAGCTTGCACACCATTCTATTATGATCTTGCGGACTTTAAAGGATCTCACAAAGTAGCTGTGGGCCTCCTTCAGACTTCTCAGCCCATGCTGTCCTGGTTGCATCAGACTTCGTGCTAACAGCAAACATTGCCCATAATGACCCCAGTCCTAGAGCTTGCAGGAGGTTTTGCTTAAACTCTCGTGGACTGGCCATTGTACCCTGCTCTGTGGGCTACTGACTCTCCCATCTGGGACAGTGGTATTCTGTAGACTGCCTTATTAAAGGTGTTTACCCCTGCAAAAATGGACTTTAAAACCTCCTAACAGAGGACCTCCATCCCAGTGCTGGCTTTATCTGCTGCCGTCAGTCTCAGACGAGGTAATTCAACAGGCCACGCGCATGTGTTGACCTGTGCTGGAGCAGTAGTGCCTTCCTCTCAGGTGTTGGAGAGTCAAAGGAATTCATGGATGTAAAGGGTGGTACCTGGCACGGTGTAATCACTCAAGGCTACTTCTTCATGGTTGTTACTGTGTTTTTAATTTATCATTTAGTTCAAGTTTATTTATTTGCTTATAGAGTTAAAGAACACAGACCTTAAAAGACAGACAGATCTGGATTCAAAGCACAGCTCTTCCTCTTGCTGTCTGTGTGGCATTGGTCAAGCTACCTCACCTCTCCAAGCCTCCATCTAGAAAATGGAAATAATAATAGCCTATCCCGTAGTGTTATTAGGAGCAATAAATGGGATGCTGTATGTAAAACTCTACCATAATGTGTGATATATGGCACAGAGTGAGGGTTCCATAAATATTCACCATGATTTGTATTAGTGCAGTGAGATAGCGGGGGGCGGGGGGCGGGGTGGGGGGAGGGTGTGCACATGCACAGATGCAAGGAGTGCTCAGTCTACAGACACAGAAACGTCAGTAAATGAGTCTAACATCAAATGGATTATACATGCTGCGGAAACAGACACACGGAAGAATACATGAATTTTGCAAACAATATTTTGCAGGTAGCATTTGACCTTGACACGTAAAAATGAGTAGACTGTACAAAATCAGGGCGAAGTTGAGGAGGAAGAGAACTCTAGGGAGAGGGAATAGTATGAGCAGAAAACCCCAGGACATTTGTGGAGAGGCTGGAGCAGGGTCAAGCATTCACCCATGTTGGGGTCATGGGGTCATGGTGTGGGGACTGGGGGCTGCAAGGCCAGATCGTGGAGGGCTTTGGATGCTGATCTGAGGAGTTCAGACCTCCTTTTTTAAACTCTGAGGAACCAGCAAAGGGTTTTGAGAAGGATAATAATATGATAAGATTTATCCCTGAATGAACTCAGATCCCCACTCTCTTCAGCTTCCAGCACTTTGGAGGATCTTCTTGTTCTGCCACTGGGGCCATGACTTCTACTTTGTTTCTGTTATAACACTTGGCAAAGGGCAGGACATGTAGCAAGGACATTGTATATGGAGCTCCTGTCAGGACACTGGGTCTTATGAACGTTGGAGCAGCCGTGCCAAAGCCAGGGGTTCCTTCTCACCACTCATGTCACAGTTTGGAACCAGAAACAGTTTGGCTTCTAACCCCTTCCCTCTGTAGAACTTCGAGCTCAGTTGTGGGGCAGGTTTTTTATTTTTTATTTTTTTACCCCTTTGAAGTGGTCAGAGGTGGCATGTACCTCCTCACAGATCGCAGCCTGCTCAGTGCCACACCAGGTGCACTGCTGAGTAGTCAGTGGTGAGCAAACAGCCCTGGTTCCTACTCGCCCCTCCTGACACTTGTGTTCTGGAAGGCAACTCAGATGTTAATTAAATAATTACACAAATAATAATTAAAAACAACCCTGGATACGGTGATAAATGCCACAAAGGAAAGGAGTTGGCAGAGTATAGCAGGGTGGGGCAGCCCAACTGAGTCTGAGTGACTAGGCAGGACCTCTGGGAGGTAATGACATTTGGGGAGGAAAGAGGGGTCCATGCAGAGGGGACTTCATGTGCAAAGGCCCTGAGGTGGGAAACAGCTCAGAGCATTGAAAACCCTGAATGAAGGCCTGCGCAGCAGCACACAGTGAGTGAGGAGGAGGGAGGCAGAGGATGCGCTCAGGGGAACAGGAAGGATGTGAGGAAGGATATGATTATTAGCGTCAGTGCTGGAGGAGACAAGGAGGAAGCAGGCTGTGGCTGAGCCAGCCATGAGGACAGAGACAGTGGGAGGGCGTCTAGGGCAGAAGACGGTAGGCCCGCCCTTGGTTTCTGAGGAGGAAGTATGGCTGAGAAGGGGCTGATGGCATCTTGATGAAGGGTGATGGGTTGAATGACAGCAAGCTCCGGAGAGACTAGAGAGGAGATGAGGTTACTAGAGGGCAGAGGGGTGAAAATGTCTCAGGTAAGGAAGTTATAATGATGGCTCAGGCAGGGTACCCCTTAGGCAGAATTACAAAATAGGCAACATTTGCTCACATTCATGCTTTCATTCAACATTGACTGAGCACCTCCTTTGTGGCAGGTGGGAAGCCACACACTGGGCGTACAGTGATGAACAGATAAGGACTCGGTCCTGAACTTATGGAGCTGCTGAGAAAGGTGAGGCTGCATAGCTGAATGCAGGTGGTTTGGCTCTATTCTCTTTATAAACAGAGACAAGTAAGTACTGCAGGAGGTTTCCATTGTAAAACAAAGCCGAAGGGTGAGAATTAACCTCTTAATTCTGGCAAAGACATGATAATCATGGCACAACTTTTTGAGAGGTTATCTAAATTATTTTTTTAAAAAATCATTCAGTTCTTTCTGTGGGGTCCAAAATTAACCCGAAATTTTAAAAACCTGAAGTTTTTAAAATTCACTAACACAATATATCCTTTGAAAGTCCAAACTCTGCTATTGTTTCACCTGTTTATTTTTAAAGTATTCATTGAATAAATTCGACATTCAGTTAGCAATGACATTGGGCATTTTGATGTGTGTAAAGCACAAAGACTGTGCATTATCTTTAAAGAGTTTGCAGGCAATTAAATTATTTGAAAATGGTTGCCAACATTTTGACTGAAAGAACCAACATGGTAGCATTTACTGTGTTGTCTACAGCTTACAGGCATCAGCAAGGCCGATCCTGAATCCTGAGAAATAATGCAAAATGCAGAGCGCTATGCATGAGAAGAAGTAATAAAAAAGATAACTCAGAGTGAAATGTTTCTTAGGCCAGGTATAGAAAGAATTGCTGACGAAGAACGTAGGGGGAAAAAAGGAACAAATTTGCAGTGTCCTGGTATGGGGTATGGCAGCCTTGTTCAGGCTAATGAGTAGCCTCTGAGCATTGGGTGTTTTCTGTAGTTTTCCTGCTTGGGGAGAATATTCTGGCCCTGTCATCGTTAGAGGGGCCGTGTTGCTGAGTGTAAGCACTTGTGGCAGCATTCTAACTTTTCCACTTTAGTTGGCCCGAGTTAGTCTCTAATAAACCTGGTACATGGATGGCGTCAAGTTTCTGAATTGGCAAAGCCCCTAACCCGTCGTCACTTCACTGAGGTCTCACAGGGCCTGGCCAGCCTGCCTTATTCTGGCAAGTCCCCCAGCCTCACCCTTTGATGGAGTGTCACACAGGGGTTTCCAGAAAAACAAAAATGATTAACTGAGGGCTTTATTTTCTTTAGCATTAATAGGTACCACAGCAATTCAGCGAATTCTCTTGCTGCTCACACAGGTAGACTGCTGGCTCAAGGGACAAGTGTCTTGAAGTTTGACAGATTGGAGTTTAGTGTTAGCTCTGCCACTGGGTGACCTTGTCCAAGTCAATAAATTTCTGCAAGCTTCAGTTTCCTCGTCTGTAAAATATAAACTCCTATTACAGAGTTGGAAGGAGGTTGCGTGGCGGAACGACAATTTATGTAAAACACGTGGCCCAGTGCCGGGATGAAATAGCAAGGGCTACTATTTACAGAAATATTGCTAAAGAGAGAGAGAGAAAGCCCCAGAACTTTTCCCTGGAGTGAGGAAGGAGGGGAAGATCACTGGATAATCCCACCATGGGAAGAACTTTGCTGGAGAGAGGACAGGCGTAAGGGTGGGGCTTTGCCACATCCCAGGACAGGTGTTCAAGTCCCAGACAGCTCCGGTGCGCCTTAGGATGCGCCGCGTCCTCCGCAGCTGGAAGAGTTCCGAATCAGGTGCCTCAGGAGGGGAGGGGGAATCACCGCGGCCTCTCCCTTGGGTTGCTCTTCTCGCCTTTCACCTCCGGGACTGAGGAGGTCTCCCGGGCCACGGTTACTAAGCGTGAGAGCGTCCGTGGCAACCCCGCTCCCCGGGCTTCCCTCCTGCCTGGCAGCTTCCTCCTCCCGCCTCTTCTCTGACCAGCCAATCGGCTCCCGGCGAGCCGGCCCGGGCGGTCATTGAGTGGTCCGCTGGCGCTGACGTCACAGGTGGGCGAGGCGGGTCCAGGGCTGTCGGGTAGGGGTCCGAGCCACAGCGGGCGGTAGGCAGCAGGGCTGCGACCCTTCCCTCCCACCGCCCCCTTCCCCGCCCTTCGCCAGGCGTCTGCTGACAGGTGAGTGGTCTCGCCGACTCCTACCTGCCTCTGGGACCAATCAGGGCTCCAAATTCTGGCCTCGGGATCCGCAGGGAGGTCGCGGAGACCCTGAAATACCTGCCCCCGACTTCACTTCTCCATCTCGCCCTCCCTTCGTCCCCAAAACAAAACAAAGCCACAGGCATCTTCTACCCAGTCCCCCATTCTCTCGTAATTTACCTGATGCTTTTCGGGGACTGAGATATCATTTCTAAATGCGGACCCAGAAAACGGACGTCGGAGCCCTGCACACTGACTCGTTTACTTTCTTACACCTGTGAGCTGTGCTGTGCTTTCCACCGTGGTGCTGGGGGCCCCAGTTTCTTGTTCCTTCTGCTTCATTAGCCGGGTCTCCTGATCTGCAGCCAAAGGGATACAGTACAAGCACCTGGCCACTCAGACAGGAGTTCCTGAAATTCAGATCAAAGCTACGGTTTTCTCACTGCCCAAGGCCATTTCTGTTCAGCTCTGGCAGTGAAGCTCGCACTGTGTTTTGGCAGTTTAGTTAGACCAAGCCCCTTTGTTTTCTCCTGGATGCTTACGGTGTTTTAGAGAAATAAACGTTTTAGAAATGGATAAAAGAATTAGTTTGGTCATTGTGAAAAAAGCAAGAAACCAGTTTTATAGGCGGTGTTTTAAGGTATCTGATAGAATAGTCTACTCTTTTTTCTTTTTTTAAGATGAAATACCTCACACAATAAGTGGAGTGAACAAGCATTCACGTACCCAGTCCTATCTTAAAAACAAACAAACATACAAACCAAACTAAAAAGCATATTACAGGCACACTTGAGACCTCCTATGTAGTCCTTGGAATTCTTTCCATTTCCCTCACTCCTTCCCTATGGGTACTAACCTACCAGGTTTTTGTGTTTACGTATACTCTGCACATTTTTATACTTTTATTACTAATTTATTTTCCCAAAAGCCAATATATAGTGTCATTTTTTAAGTTGATATAATAGTATTAGGCTGTACATGCTCTAGGTCATTAATTGTAACTGTTATATGGTAATTCTTGTATGAATTTACCACAAATTATGTATGCCTCCTTCTGTTAATGGACTTTTAGCTGCCTCCCTTTAAAAATATTAGAAATTGCCCGGGCATGGCGGGATGTGTGTGTGTGTGTGTGTGCGCGCGCGCGTTTGCTTGAGACCAGGAGTTCAAGATCATCCTGAGCAAGAGGAAGACCCCATCTCTATAAAAAATAGAAAAATGAGCCAGGTGTAGTGGCGTGCGTGTAGTCCCAGCTACTTGGGAGGCTGAAGCAGGAGAATTGCTTGAGCCCAGGAGTTTGAGGTTGCTGTGAGCTATGATGGAGGCCACTGCACTCTAATCCGGGTGACAGAGCAAGAGTCTGTCGCAAAAAAGTCCCGCAGGCAATGTGTGGTTTCAACTTTACTAATACATACTGCAACATAGCTCTCCAATGTGTAGTAATTTATACATCAATGAATAGAGTTCCTTACCAAACTTTTTTTTTTTGGAAGAGAGAGATCAACATTTTCTGCATTCTTATTTAATATATACATAAAGAGAAATCACTTAAACAAGAAATCTGATATAATTTCTTCTAATTCTGGAATTTGTTAATGTATTGGCAGCAGTGTTTTATGTCTGCTCCAATTTGAAGCTATAATTAAGTAGATATGACCAAAGGAACTAAAGGGGCTTGTGAAACATTCAGGCCTATGCTGGTCCCTGATCTGGGGCAGGGTGTGGAGCAAGTCATGTAAACTTTCTTTACCTGTGTCTTCTGCAGCAAACGATCTATCAGTTTTTGTATTTTAAAATATTTATGATCTAAAGTCTTGCCTAAATGTTCTAATAAAATATATTTATCTAATTTGAGGCCACCTTTTAGATTGTAAATGGAGCTTTCCAGTTCTTAAAATCTCTGTGTTTGATTCTATATTTAGCATGCTGATATTTATAGAGACTCTTAAAGCATTTTTTTCTGTATGTAAACAACTATTGACCGCATACTAAATGAACCTAGTCAAACACTGTATTTGACTTTGTAGCACTTGTCTCACTTCTTAAAATGCTTTTTGGTCATGTGCCTTAGTCAGTTTTCTGCTGCTATAATAGAATACCACAGGCTGGGTAATTTATAAAGAACAGAGGTTAGTTTGGCTTAGAGTTCTAGAGGATGGGAAGTCCAAAATAGAGGGGCCACATCTGGGGAAGCCTTCTTGTGTCCTAACATGGTGGAAGGACAAGTGTGTGAGAGATACAAAACAATGAGGGTGGAACTGATTCTTTTATCAGGAGCCTACTCCTGCAATAATGGCATTAATCCATTCATGAGAGCAGAGCCCTCAAGAACCTAATCACTTCCTAAAGGTCCCACCTCTTAATACAGTCACAATGGCAATTAAATTTCAACATGAGTTTTGGAGGGGACATTCAAACCATAGCATTATGACTAAAAGTATAATAAAAAACAATTGCATGATTTAGGGGATTTTCTATAGCTATTTTCAGTCATTTTTCCAAAGAATTTGTTCAGTTATTTTATTTTTGCAAATATGAGATATTTATAGCAACAGTTAATGATCTTAATATGTGCTGCACGTACCCTCTTAGGAAGTGACTGAGTTAGAATTGAGAAAATAATTTAAACATTGTGAAAGGCACACCACCAAAGTAAGCCAGAGTCAGCTATTTTTTTTTTCCCCTTAGAAGTTTGGTAGAATTCACCAGTGAACCCATCTAGGCCAAAACTTTTCTTTGAGGAAAGATTTTAAACTCTAGATTCAATTTCTTTAATTATGATAGGGCTACTTGGGATATATATCTCTTCTTTAGTCAGTTTTGGTTATTTGTATCTTTCAAAAATGTTCTCTGTTTCATCTATGTTGTGAAATTTCTTGGCATAAAGTTGTTAATAATATTGCTTTATTAACTTTCTAATGTTTGCATGGTATGTAGTAACATTCCCTCTTTTATTCCTGATAATAGTAATTTGTCTTCTCTTATTTTGATGATTCTAGCAAGTGGTTTATCAATTTTATTGATAGGGTTTTATTGATTTTTTTCCTATTTGTTTATTTTCTATTTCATTGATATTTCTCTCTTTATTATTTTCTCCCTTCTACTTTGGGTTTACTTTGCTTTTCTTCCTTAGCCTTTTAAGATGAAAGCACAGACTACTGATTTTTACCTTATTGTTATTTTCTAAGATGAGCACTTAAACTTCCCTCTAATCACTATTTTAGCTGCATCTCACAAAGTTTGATATGCTGTGTTTTTATTCTCATTCCATGAAAAGTATTTTCTAATTTCCCATGTGATTTCTTCATTGACTTAGAAAGGTGTTGTTTAATTTTCTATTTGGGATTTTCCAAATATCTGTCTATTATTTATTTCTAATTTAATTTTGATATGATCGGTGAACATACATCATATGATTTCAATATTTTAAATGTATCAAAATGTGTTTTATGGATCATAACATGGTCTACATTGGTGAATGTTTTCTGTGCAGTTGAGGATAGTGTGTAATCTGCTGTTTTGGGTGGAGTGTTCTATAGATGTAAATTAGGTCCACTTAGTTGCAATGTTGTTCAAATATTCTAGTTATTAACCAATTTTCTGTTTACTTGTTCTATGAATTATTGATAGAAGAGTGTTGAAATATTTGACTATAATGTGGATCTGTCTATTTCTCATTTTAGTTCTGCCAGTTTTTGCTTTAGATGTTTAAGTCATGTTAATGATTACATAGACATTTAAGATTATGTAACTTTGATCTGTTTATCCTTATTTCTCTATCTCTGATAATATTTCTTGTTCTGAAGTCTACTTGATTTGATATTAATATAGCCATTTTTGTGTTCTTTTGATTAGTGTTTACATGGTATGTCTTTCTCTGTAGTTTTATTTTTAACTTATCTATGTTTTATATTTAAAATGAGATTTTTTCTAGACAGCTTATAGTTCAATATTGCTATTTAAAAATAATTCTAACAATCTGTGCCTTCTAATTGGATTGTTTAGACCATTTATTAGAAATGTAGTTATCAATATTTGTTTTTTCTTTGCCTTATTTTTCGCCCTCTTTTCTCTTAGATTAGTTATGTGTCTTTTTTGTCTTCCATTATTTTCTTCACTATTGGCTTATTAGTTAACAATTTTTTAAATATTCTTGGAGATTGCTCCAGGTCAGCAGTTCAAAAACATTTTGGTCTTGGGACCCTTTTACAATCTGACAAAGTGTTAAGGACCTCAAAGAGCTTTTATTTATGTGGATTGTGCCTATTAATATTTATTATATTAGAAATTAAAACTGAGAAATTAAAAAATATGAATTCCTTATTAAAAATAGCTATAATAAACCATTATATATTAAGAAATGTAACTTTTTTTAATTAAAAAACTATTTTCTGAAACAAAAAAAGTTTAGTAAGAAGAGTTATATTTTTGCCAAAGTTATTTAATTTCTAGGTTGGTAGTTGGGTTCTCATATCTTCTTCATTGAGTCTGTTGTGATATCACTTATTATGTCACCTCAGGAAAACTCTACTGTAAATTTGTGAAAGAATGAGGTAAAAAAGGCAAATAGCATCTGAGTATTTACTGTGAAAATAATTTTGGCCTCTTCACCACTGAAGAGGTCTTAGGCATGCCCATGGGTCTTTAGTTTACATTTTGAGAGCTGTGAACTGTAAAGTTTGCAACATACATTTTTAACTTATCACAGTATATGTTTAAATAGCGTTGTTCCATTTCAGTTACAAGACCCTTATGGTACTATATTTCCATCTAAGCCCTCTAATCATTTGTGCTATTGTTACTATATAATTTAATTCTATTTTATAAACTCCACAATTTTTAAAATTATTTTTACTTTTAGCAATCATCTTTTAAAGAAATTTGAAAGTTAGAAAAGTTTTTTTTTTTTTCATATTAGCACACATGCTTACCATTTCTAACATTCTTCATTTCTTTGTGTAGGTCCAAGTTTCCATCTGGTATAATTTCCTTTTGCCTGAGGAATTTCCTTTAACAATTCTTGTATTGCAGGTCTGCTGCTGCTGAGTTCTTTTGGTTTGTATTTTTATGAAATATTTTATCTTCCTTTTTGAAGGATTTTTCCAATAGATACAGAATTTTAGAATTACACTTTCTTTCAAAAATGTTTGTCTTCTGGCTTGGATAGTTTCTGACAATCATTCAGAACTAATTTTTATCTTTGTTCCATTCTACTTAATGTATCTTTTTTTTCTCTGTTTTTAAGTTTTTCTCTTTATCACTGATTTCAGAAATTTTGATCATGATGAGCTTTAGGATGGTGGTGATGGCAGTGCGGTGTGTGTGTGTGTGTGTGTGTGTGTGTGTGTGTGTGTGTGTTTATCTTCTTGGAATTTGTGGAGTTTCTTGGAGCTAGGGATTTAGAGTTTTCATGGAAAATACTCAGCCATTATTTCTACAAATATTTTTGTCCCTTTCCCTTGTCTTTATTACACTGCAAATACATGATGTTAGACCACAGATTACTGAGCTGCTTTTCATTTCTTTTTTTTTACTTCTCCAATTTCTAATATGCTGTTAATCCCATATGGTGAAATTGTGCAAGCATATATTGTATGTTTTATCACTGAAGTTCCATTTGGTTCTTTTTTTAATCTTCCATTTCTCTCTTCATTATGTTCTTGTATTAGATACTTGCACTAGTCCACCAGTTCCATCATCTCTGCCATTTCTAAGCTTGCTTCCATTGACTGACTTTTCTTTACGGTCCCATTTTCCTGCTTCTTGGTATGTCTGGTAGTTTTTGACTGGATGCTAGACAATTGTGATGTTACATATTTGAGTGTCTTGAGGATGTCAGGCAGTTAAGTTATGTGTGAATTGGTTTGATCTCTTTGAGGGTTTTTTCCAAGCTTTGCTAGGGGGAGTCTTCATTGCCTTCACTCCAGGGATAGTAGGGCCCTACCTCTAATGCGCGCCTTCTCAGGGGTCTCCCTTGAATGCTCTAGGTGATCACCAATGAGTTCTAGAAATTGTTCAGCCAACAACTGTGCCATCACTTTTTGCCCTAGATGTGTGTATAGCCTACTACTCAGCAAAGACTTGCAAGGATCCCTACATAGATTTCTGGAGCTCTATTTCTGCATAGCTCACTGTATTCCACAGTCCTTCTTCACATCTAGCTGTCTCAGCCTCCCCACATTCTGACCACTTTCCCAACTCACAAAGGCTGCCAGGCTCTATTTGGTTTTCATCTGTTTTTCCCCTTGTCTAGAAATTTCCTATAGGCACAATGCCATGCCAGTCCGAGAGCTCACCTTACTTGTTTCTCTTCTCTCAGGGATCAGAGTCATGTGGTGTCTATTTGCCAATGTCTGAAAACAGTTCTTTTAGATATTTTGTCTACATCTTCAAATGTAAGGGGCTAAGTCTGGTTATTATTAGTCTATTATGATTGGAGGCAGAAATGTATTTTGAGTTTTTAAGTATTTATTAGGCCATGACATTCTTGGTTTTCTTGACCAATAATGACCAAAAGTACATGACAGTCGAATACTTTGGTGAAACATCCCCATGTGATGGCTTTTATTCAGTCTTCCTGAATAACTTATAAGATGGCTGGCTGGAGCCAAAACTTCAGTTGTGGCTATAAAATGTTGTGTCACCATGTGAAACTTCCTGCCATACAGGAGGAGCTCTACTTCAGTATGTCTAAACAACTGAGCTTTGTGCTTCAGATTCCAGATTCTAAGCTATATCCCATCCCTAATTAAAAAAGCAAATCACAAGGTACCTTTACAAACTGTGTTGATTTATCTCAGTCCATGTATCTCATATGGCTCATCAACCTCTGCATCTTCACGTATCACCCCTTGAAGCAGATGACTCATAGTTCAATATTTGGCAAACAAGGGTTGAAATGTTTCATGATGCCAACATAACAGGTGTTGGGAAACCTCACTTGGCATTCTGAACTTGGAATTCCATGGTGCAAGGACCACGTGAGCTGTTGGGTGTTTGGATCGCTTACTGTCAAGAATTAGGCAAAGCCAAATAGGAGTGGTCCATCCCCACTTGAATTTCTTGCTAGAAGAAAACTAGATTATTTATAGATCTGACATGGGGAGGGGGTTTGAACTAAAGGAAACTATAAGGACCCTAAGGCCTCAAGTTACTTTGCTTTGCTGTTTGAAATAGTTTAAGTTTCAAACTGTGATGAAGAACTGCAAGTGGTAACTAAGGCTTTCTTTTTCACCATCACTCTTTAAGCTTGGCCAGTATAAGGCATTTGGGGCCCATAAGAAGGAAGAATTTGGGAAACAGGCAGAGAGCTGGGGTCATACAGGCCCATAGGGCCATGGGCAGATATTTTATCACGTGGTTTGAGTGGATTTTGACTTGAACACAATACTACAAACGTATTATATTATTTTGTGGTTTGGGTATCAAAGGCCTCAAGGCATAGCTATTTAAATAATCATTAAAGGACTTTTTTCTTCCTGAGCAGTGGATAGAATAGGATCTAATTTTTTTTTTTTCATTTTTCGTAAATAGGGCCATAGACATTAAGCCCCAAACAGAATGATATTTAAATGCTGCAAAATATGGCATCGTTTGTGGCATCCTTGGCTTTCTGGAATAATAATGACCAAAAATTCCAGACAGTGGAACTGGTATAAAGAATGAAGTGGGTCTGTATGTTCTAACAGGGGGAAGGGTCCGAAAAATATATTTAAGTAAAAAAAAGCATGATCTAGAATGACATGTGCAATGATCAGGATAATTCAGTTTTTATATTATAAAGCTCTGTATATATGTATAAATGGTATGTAGGTAGATGTATACAGTATATAAAGAATACATATGTTAGTGTATGAATAGGAAAAATCTGGAAAGGTGCAACTTTTAATGAACTATTCACAGTGGCTACTTCTGCGGAGCTTCCTTTTGGGGGGAGAAAGGATATTTACCTTTTACTCTATATATTCCTCTGTATTAGTGATTTAAAACCGCAGTGGCCTGGTATAGGGGTCTGTGGCCTGTTAGGAACTGGGCCTCTACTCACTGCCTGAGCTCCCCCTACCTGCCCCCTCACCCCTGCCATTGGTGGAAAAATTGTCTTCAGTGAAACTTAGGAACCCAGAGGGCTGCATGGCTGGAGGTGAGCGGTGGATGAGATAGCTTCATCTGTATTTACAGCTGCTCCCTATCTCTCTGCTGGTATCGCCGCCTGAGCTCCATGCTCCCACCTGGTCCATGGAAAAATTGTCTTCCGTGAAACTGGTCCCTGGTGTCAAAAAGGTTGGGGACCGCTGATTTAAAAGGCTAACATGTATTGAGCACTTATGTGCCCAACACTGTGCTAAGCACTCCAAATACTTAGCGTTGTCTTCCAATCCTCATAACCCTGTTGCTGCCCTAAAATTCCTATATTGGAGGTGCTTAGAGGTGGCAAGTTGCCCGGAAAAGAGGCCTCGGTGCTTGCCTTGGGTGTTTTTGCATATAAACCACACCGTTGTTACCTAGAGGGTGTGTTTACTTAGGATAACTTGGCGGGGAGGGGTCTGCCAAGCAATTCCCTACCGCTGCTCATACTGCTCTTAACAGGCCAAAGAAGGAAGTCCTACTATTGTCCCTATTATTTATAGATGAGGCAACTGAGGCACAGAGAGGTTAAGTAATTTGCCCAGTGTCACAAAGTGAGTCATAGCAGGGCCAAGATGTGAATCCTTATTTGTTAAAATGCATAGTTCAGGCTCTTAATTTGAATTTGTTACAGTAATATTTGTTTTGACAATATTACTTTTGTATAGCTCCACATGGTAGAGAGTCTTTCTCATTTTTTAAATGTAAGCATTTACAGCTATAAATTTCTTCCAGTATTGCTTTCTAAAACATTCAAAAATTCAAATGGGTGATCTAAAAAAATGCGATCTTAATACAGTCAGAGATACAAATGAAAAAAAATATTTTTGGAATATATTATCACTGGTAAACGTGGATAACATGTAAATTAGAACAAACAACTAATGTGTTTACGACCACTGCAACTGATACTAAGTCAGATGTGGCCTTTATTTGTGTGTTTCACTAGAGTTTAATTTATGTGACTGTCTTTTTTAACTTTTTTTTTTTTTAAACAGCAGAGATTTACGAATAGTGTTTGGGTGTCATGGAGTGCTTAGGCTCTACTTTAACGGCAACTTATGCCCCCACTAGACCAACGCCAACCAACTTTCTACCAGCCATCAGTACCATATCATCAAGCTATAGGAACCGCTTTCCCCACTCCAATTTCACCCACAGCTTGAGCCTTCCTTGGAGACCGAGCACATACTACAAAGGAGCCTCCAACTTACTGACCTTGGCACCGTACTGCACCAGCTCACAGAGGGTGTCTGAGAGCACCATTCCTCCCTTCGTCTCTAATAGAACCACTCTCTTCACAAGATACACCCCTGATGACTGGTACAGGTCCAATTTAACCAACTATCAAGAATCCAACACTTCCCGACATAATTCAGAGAGACTAAGAGTGGATACATCTCGCCTGATTCAAGACAAATATCAACAAACAAGAAAAACCCAGACAGACAGCACGCAAAATCTGGGAGAACGTGTCAATGACATAGGGTTTTGGAAATCTGAAATCATCCATGAGCTGGATGAAATGATTGGCGAGACAAATGCACTTACTGATGTGAAGAAAAGATTAGAGAGGGCTCTGGGGGAGACGGAAGCCCCTCTTCAGGTAAATATAAGACCTTATGATAAAAAACATGTTATTATGAAAGCCCGCTGAGGTTGTTTGTATATTGAATTATGTTTTGCTTCATCTGTAGAAGCCCAGCCCCTATCAACGAATCAGTAACTGGTTTCAGTAATGGTAAAACCACTGCCATTTTTTACACACTATACGGAACAACCACTTTAAGGAAGAATTCTAAATACAAAGCAAAGATGGCTAATTAAAGAGACATCAGTAGGACACACAATTTTTACAGTGAAAATGCCATCTTCTTATCTCTTGAATAGGCTGCTTGATCACTGCTGTCCCTAGATTAAGATAAATAATATTTGAGAAAAAACTTTATTCTTTTAGTCTGTGTCATGAAATGCCTCCTGTGTGTATGTTATGATTCCATCTCAAGGCACAGTGAAATGATCACATGAGACCATCTTAGGAGATGGGACGCATTTGATAAACAGAGGAATGAGACTGCGGTCAGGCCAGTAGCCATGTTACCACGGAGTTGGTGGGGGGTCCCTTGCACACCGTCACTCCCTATCGTTAACCCCCCACCCCGCCGCCACTAAGCACAGGCACATAGATACGCACAGCTCCCAGAAGTTCTGAGAAAGGGTGATGGGATGCTAATGATGTATTTTTGAATTAGTCTGTCATGAATTGTGGTTTAGAATCAGGTCTTCTGTGCCTCCCTGAGCCTCGGCTCATTCTGAAGATTATTCGTTTCTTCTACAGCCCATCCCCTGCTGCCCGCAGGTCTTCAAAGATTGATAGTATCCTTAAAATGATAGCCACTGACCCTCTTACTTAATTTCCAGAGGGGCCTCAATTTCTTCTCTTAGTACCCCTTTCGGTGATGACTACTTTTAATGAGACGACGGTTCTAATTTGAATTTTTTTCTGCAGTTTTTGTCCAGATGTGTGTTCTTGTGTGTTTGACATTTACTGTCAATACAGTATCAGAGGTCCTGATTGAAATTAGAGTTAGTTACATAAACAGATAAGCCTCAAAATAGAATATACATTTGATGAATGGATATAAGGGGAAAATCTTGAGGCTGATTAATAATAAAATACAAATTAAATCAATGAGGTAACCATCCTTGGCCTATCAAACTTGCAATAATGAAAACTTAAAACATCTAGGGTTGGCAAAAGAGGAGAAAATGGGTACTTTCCTATATTTCTAGTGGGAATGTGCATTAGTGGAAATTTCTTGGGAAAGCAATTTAGTAATATATATTAAAATAATCAGAGCTCCCCTCGACCCATTCATTCTTTTTCTAGTAAATGTAAATTATACCATTAAAAAATTAGAGATTCACTCAAAGATTTTCTTCATGATATTATATGCTTTTAAAAAATTTAACATTCTACAGTAGTCCTATGTCACGAAATAGTCTTTGAAAAAAGCATTTTAACTGCTACATAGTGTTCTTTCATACATAATTTATTATTAGCAATCTAAGCTGTTTTCCATTGGAGTCATTAACATACTTTGTCTCAAAGAATATTTCATGACTTGAGTTTACTATTTAATGTTAATCCTAAAAAGTATAATATAAAATTGTAGGCACATTATAACCTCCATTTTGTTAACACAAACAAAACAGTAACAGGAGAATAAATTATATTTTATACTATTCTATATTTTTTCCTCTTTGTAAATAAAGACATTATTTTTATAATTGGGAAGACAATAAATGGCACTTTAAAAATAATCACTTGGATTTTTTGGCAACCCAAATATTTTGATGTCTTTAAAGATAATCATTTGTTTCTTCCTCACTCTTCTCAGTAGAAAATATTTAGAAATAATATCTTGAAGACTGTGTTTCACTTTACTGAACTATTTCTCTTAAAGAAACTAATGCTTAAGTAGTGTTCTCAGATGCTAATTTGTGGGGCTCAAGTAGCTACCATCTGCTTCACTTTGTCAACTTTCCAAATTAGGAATATTTCCAAACTGTTTTGAAGAGCTAACTCTTTACCTTTTAACTACTATTAATAGCAGAGATCTACTTAGTTGTCACAGTCTGTTTCTGGCTAGATTTCTACAGAATGGTTTGAAAAGTTGATGTTGGGAATATCGATTGTCTTATTTTTGAAACCAGTTGTTAGAACTGCTAGTTGCTGAGTATAGTCAGTTATGTTAATGCTTTCTATCATTTGTGTGTCTGTAGGTAGCCCGAGAATGTCTGTTTCATCGAGAGAAGAGAATGGGAATCGATTTAGTTCATGATGAAGTCGAAAAAGAACTGCTGACGGTAACTATGGGGGAAATGCTGCAGTGATAAGAAGCTTAGTTGTAAGCGTGTGTTTAATATGTAGAAATAAAAAATGATGTTATATAAAACCACTTGTAGGTGGGGCCTGATGGCTCACACCTGTAATCCTAGCACTCTGGGAGGCCAAGGCGAGAGGATCACTTGATGTCAGGAGTTCGAGACCAGCCTGAGCAAGAGCAAGACCCTGTCTCTAAAAAAAAAACAAAAAAAAAAAACCCAACAAAAAATACACTTATAAGTAAAGCGTTATCATGGCAGATATTTATAACATTTAGCAAAGATACATTTTTATTAGTTGTAAAAGTAACATTTTCATTGGAAATTTCAAAAATGTAAAAGAAGAATAAAGAAAGATAAAAATCACTTGAAGCTCTATTAAACAGAAATCATGAATTTCTAATCACTAATTAATTTTGGAGTATTTCAGTCTTTTTATTAATCCTGCTTAGATACCACCCAATTCACGCAATGACACATAGACATGTCTTCAAGATTAGAATCATACTGTATTTATGAATTTGAAAAGTGTTTTATTCATTTAAAGTTATATTGGGGTAATTTTCCATATCATTAGATTTTTTTGAGACATGATTTTTTAATGGTTACATAGTGTCACTCAATGTAAAGGTGCTATAAGTTTTTAAGTCAATCTTCTCTTGTTGTATAGGTAGGTTGTTTCTCTATTTCACCCCTCTTTCTTTCTTCTACTTTAATAACACTTCAGTGTACAAAAATATTATTATCAATAATTGTAGGTACTTCTGATTATTTCCTTAGAATATGTTTCAGGAAATGTAAGTGATGTGGCAAAGGCTCTATGCATTTGGAAAGCTTTCGATACACAGCCAAGTAGCCACCCAGAAACGTCAGCTGTATCCTCACCACGCTGCTGTGCTCTCACTGGACCCCTTCCACCAAGTCAATTTGATTTGGTACTAATTTCTCTGACCTTCACTTCCTCGACTTGTCACCACAGATTTCTGCTACTTCTTAACATTTCCGCTGTCACGTAGTGGAGGCCCCTCCCGATTTCTTTCTTCGGCCCAGACACTTTATGAAGCGTTAGTTCTGCATCCTAAGTGCCTACCAAACATTTTTTATTTTGGTAACTTTTTTTTTTTTTTTTTGGTTCACATTCATGAGGCCTAAAAGTGAACTCTTCTTCTGCCTCAGTGCCTGCCTACTCTATCATCCACCCCTTTCTAGGGATGGTACCGATGGTCTCTCAGCTCCATGGCTGGGCTTGCTGGGCACGGTCTCCTGGACCCTTTTATCAGTTGCCAGCTCTTCTTTATGGCTTGTTAATGTGAAATTCCCAAATCCTTCGCTTCTCTGAGTTTCCTTTGGATCTGTGCTATACATTGTCACCAGTTTCTTCCTTCTTCTGAAAACTCTCCCTTGGCTCCCTAATTCCTACAGGAGAAAATCCACTACAGCCTTCCGCTCTCTGGCCTCCTCCTCACTTCTCAGCCTTGTTTCCCTGTCTGAATCAGAATTTCTGCTGCGGTGAATCCATTCTCCGTCCCGGAACCGGCTTGACAGGGTCCCCCTCTTTGCCTTTGTTTGATTGATCCTTGGTGAGAAATGGGTTCTTGGTGAGAAACTATACCTGATGACATAGCAGCTGGGCCTCACCCCCCATCATCATCGCCTTTAACATTTCTTTACATTTGCCAGTTACCCATCACATTAAGGATGATAAGCAGTTTTTCTTTGCTCTTTCCTTTCCTCTACTGAGAGAAATCCAAGTTGAAATAATACACTCAGGAAAGCTTTGGCCATGCAGAGAGCTGATACGATCTACTCCGTAAAAGCCACTGTCCCTATGGCTGCATGAAATAGTTTTGCAATGATGGGTCCCTGCTCATCTGTTTCTTCTTTCCCAGCCTCTGATGAATCTCATAAGTCTTAAAATAATCTGTCATCTACTTTGTCATTCTCAATAGGTAGAAATTTACCATTATGTGTCCCTTGGCCTTTTGTCCTCACTGACCCTGAGATGTTCCGTATGAAGCAAATTGCAAGCCAGTTCTAACACCCTAACTTCATCAGTTTGCCTACATACACGCTATGGTATTTTCAAGAGATTTGCTTGAAACTTGGCTACCTTTGGTGTGTCCGTTATTTTAGTAGTGGCTGCACATTGGAATCACCTGGTGAGGGTTTTAAAAATATCAATGACTGGGCCCGACATACAGAAATTCTAATTCAAATCTGGAGTGGGGACTAGGCATTCATATTTTAAAAACGTTCTCCAGATAACCTTAATGAACAGGCAGAGTTAAGAACCAGTGCCTCAAAAATATAAAATATTGTTGAAAAAAATGAAAGATGATCTAAATAAATGGACACACTATGTTCGTGGATGGGAAGACTTCATTGTGTTAAGATGGCAGTACTTCCCAACTTGAGTCATAGATTCAACATGATTCCTATCAGAATCCTGGCTGACTTCTTATAGAAATTGACAGACTGATCCTAAAATCCATATGGAAATTCAAGAGATGCAAAATAGCCAAACTGATATTGAAAAAGAAGAAAGTTGGAGGTCTCACACTTCCCGATTTCAAAACTTACTGCATAGCTACAATAGGTTTGACAGTGTAGTACTCACATGGAGATAGACATAATTTGAGAGCTGAGAAATAAATTCTCACATTTGCCATCAACTGATCTTTGACAAGGGTGCCAAGACAATTCAACGGGAAAAGAATGGTTTCTTCAACAAGCGGTGCTTGAACAATTGGATATCCACATGTGAAAGAATGAAATTGGATCCCTACATCACAACATATACAAAAATTAAGTCAAAATGGATCGAAGACCTAAATGTAAGAGCTAAAACTGTAAAACTCTTTTAAAAAGGCATAAATATTTGTGACATTGGAGTAGGCAATAGTTTCTTACATGTGACATCAAAAGCATAAACAACAAAATAGAAAACAGATAAATTGGACATCATTAACATTAAAAACTTGGTACTTCAAAGAACATTATCAAGAAAGTGAAAAATCTTTGCAAATCATATATCTGATAAGGGACTTGTATCTAGTATATATAAATAGCTATTAAAATTGTTTTCAAAAGATAAGTCAATTAAACAATGGGCAAAGGATCTTAGACAGTTATCCAAGGTGGATATACAAATGGCCAATAAGCATATGAAAACTGCATATGAAAAATATCAATAATCATAGAAATATAAATAAACATCACAATGAAACATGACTTCACATCAACTAGGATGGCTACAATAAAAAATGCAGAAAATAACAAGTGTTGGTGAAAATGTGGAGGAATTAGAACCTTACACACTGCTGGTGGTGCAGCTGCTTTGGAAATGGTTAAACATAGTTACTGTATGATGCGGTAATTCCACTCCTACTTATCTATCTACCCAAGAGAAAAGAGAACATATGCAAACAAAAAGGTGTACATGAATATTTATTGCAACATTATTCCTAATAGCCAAAAAGTAGAAACAACCAAATATCTATCAATTCATGAATGGATAAAGAAAATGTAGTATAGCCATATGACAGAAGATTATTTAGCCATAAAAAGAAATGAAGTGCTGATACATGCATGCTACATCATGAATGAACCTTGAAAACATTATGCTAAATGACAGAAGCCGGTCACAAAGGATCATGTATTGTATGATTCCATTTATATGAAATTTCCATAATAGGGAAATCTATAGAGACTAAAAGTAGATTAGTGGTTGCCTACGGACGGGAGGCTTGGGGGAGGGGAAATTGGGGGTGACAGCTAAGGGGTGCATGATTTCTTAGGAAGGTAATGAAATGTCCTAAATTTGGTTCTGGTGATGGTTATATAACTGTGAATATATTAAAAACTGTAGAACTGTACACTTTCAGTAGGTGAATTAAGTACTATGTGAATTATATGTCAATAAACCTGTTTTTTTAAAAACAAGAACCTCTGCATTAGAGGTTTATACTTTGTAGGTCAGTAGCAAAGGTCACTTTATCTCAGAAACGGAATGTGCAATTAGAGTAATAGTTCCTGAATTCGGGGTGGGGGGGCGGTGCTTTCCTCGCCAATTTATTCAAGTAGTGAATGTATCCTGTAGCTCACTCATGGTAGTGATATTAGCATATGTTTTACATTTTTACCCAATTTTTAGAATAACTAAATGTGCATTAGCAAAGAAAAGAAGTAGCATTAAAAGGTCTACTTTTGGAAAACATGGGTGCGGTGAAATACTTCTCATGAATTCTTTGCCCGCTACAGTCAATCAGTGATATTCAACAAATTCTTACACAACAGCTTCCGTTGGGGAATGAATCATGGTACCATGCTCTTAGTACTCCCAGACCACGCTAGCTCCTTGGACTTCGGGACCAAACAAACCTGCAGAGTCATCTCACACGCAGCCTGCCTGGCCTCTCGCCGCGATGCGGGCTGGGACTGCCGCTCAGAACTCAGGCTGAGGCTCTGGGCCTGGCCCCAGTTGGCCAGTTTCCTTCCCACAAGGGGCTTTTCCTTCCTTCATGTAGCAGAAGCAAAAACAAAAACACTCCGGTTTCAGAGGTTTGTTGAGAATGTGCAAGCGATGGCTTCCAGAGGCGTCAGACCTGCTGCTAGAGAGACATTTCAGCATTTCAGCCCAGTGCAGCCCAGGAGGGTTCTGCTCTGAGCCAGGATTGAATGAAACCTGCAACCAGCACAGAAGGAGCATTTGGGTGGCCCCTGCCATCCTCACCTAGGTTTCTGCCTCAAGCAGGTGGTGGGACTGGAGCCTTCTTACGACCGGCTGTGTCGGAAAGGGAAACTGATCGATCATCTCTCACAGACTCAGGAACAAAGGCTGTGAATGCACACCTCTAATGAAAGCAAACGCTTCTGCTTACCAAATCAGGAATAAGTGTGAATACGGGAATATTTGATGATGATTCCATCATTAGAAAGCATTGTATAGAGAGATGGAGTGCCTGTGCCATCCGTGATATTCACCTTTCCTTAGATTCAATCCAGACTCGCAGTTTGATTTTCAAAGTCTGATTTGAGTATCTGTTCCACCTGTTGGATCATGGCAGTTTACCCACTTTCCTCAAACCTAAAAAGACTCAGCTAACACGGATAAACAGACCCCCCTATAAAGCCTTAACCTGCTGGGAGCAGCATCTGGGTTTCACAATGACATCCAAGTAATCATTTCATAGCCATCATTCAGGGCTGTACTTGCCAAAACTTTGGACAAAGGTACACTCTGTGATGGTGCCTAAATATCGACTTGAGGTTCATGACAGTATTGTTTAATGTCATGGGAAAATGTTCACATTTAAAATACTGCAAAGCAGTATGTATAGTGTGATCACTTTTTGCCTAAGAAAATGATAACAATGATTATGTGCACTTTTTAAATATCTTCTTGGTGCTATTTTGAGTTCCTAAACTTTCTAGTGCGAATAGGAATTTCAAAGAGAAATAAATGTTGATTTAAAAATTTCTGATACAACACATGCTATGTAATAGTGCACCCATCCTAGCAGCATCAAAAGGTCAAATGTGTGGTCCAGTGGCGAGGCCTGGCTAGCACAGTGTTTGTGTGTGGATGGGCTTGGGCTGCGGAACACAAACAGGATGGGGGGTGGGTGCTGACCTCCCATGGTGGAAGTCAGCCTCCGTGTTTGACCCGATGAGCTGTCTGTTGGAGGGTACATGCCCTGCCAGAGACAAGCTCCTTTGGCTGCTCTTTTTCTCCCTCATTTACTTAGTCTTGGAAGGATATCTATTGTAGAAGAATCCATGCATTTAAATTCAATTTGCACATTACCAGAATTTTGGTCTTTTTTTTTTTTTTTTTTGCTCTTTTAAGGAAAAAGATAAAAAAAGAGAAAACTCCTAAAATTTTAACCATGTCTAAACTTATTCCATAATATATTAATAATTTCTCTATAGCATCTCAGTCTAATGTTTAGATTGTAATATCATGGGACATACAGGTAAATAATGGATGTAAAATTGTTTTCTTGTTTAAATTCACAGTTTCTAAGAAACGAAGTTTTCCTTCATTGATGTTTTGTTACATTGCTGACTTTGGATGTTATGCTCAATAATGAAAACATTAATGTGTGTTTTTTTTCAATTGAATAGGAAGTTGATACTATTCTGTGTTGCCAAGAAAGAATGAGGCTACATTTGGATAAGGCTATTGCCCAACTTGCGTAAGAGCTTTACCTGTCTATCTGATCTAAAATCCATCATTGAACTATACTTTCATGCCTTCTGTGCAAATTTCCCTTAGCTTCTCATAAAGATGCACACACACATACACACACATATTTTTATTCAAAGGTTAAGATGGGTCCTTGGAGTGCTTGCTTTAAATTGTAATTTAAAGAAATAATTCTGAGATGCTGTGGAAGGGATTTCTGCCCTCAGGTGGGGAATGGATAAGATTTCTTTTAACTCAGAAGACTTTCATCCTTTGATAAGAGATTGACTTGTACATGTTCAGCCCTCGCAGTTGGAAAAGAATGAGTTGCGGCTCACTTATGTGTTTATTTTCCACACCTTCTTAAAGACCAGCCTCCCTCGATCGCACTGTTGCAGCAGTCCCTGCATCCCATCGCACTGTGATTGTTTACCCGTCCCATTCCCCTCCAGAATGCACATTCCTCGAGAGCGCTGGCTCTCTTTCCTTGCAGTAGTAGGTACCTAATATTTATGGCAGTAGTAGCTGGGAGTAGGGGCAGGGAGAGGAAGAATGACAAGCAAAGGAAGGTCTTAAGCAATCACAACAGCTGTCAGCATAAAAAAAAGTACTGGCTAAGCCTGTTGCCTAACATGAATAGAAAGATCAATGTTCATTTGATTATGGTCTAGAACGAAGGCATATCAAATATGCCACCCAAAAGAAAAGATGGTTATGCTTACACTAATGTTGTCGGAGGCAGCTGTGATGCCCCCAAAGGAAAGAGTGTCACAGAAGTGTCAGCACTGCTCACTTAGTTTGCCTACCCTGAGCATCAAGGTCAACACTGCAAAGGTTAGTGAGATTCATACTCCGGGATGCTCTGAGCTGTGGTTAGAAGGGTTAACTCAGACATCGGTGAGGACAGACAGACGATCAGCTGTGGATGACTGTCTGGTTTGGTTGATTGTACAGTTATACAAGGCAATGCAGTTCTGATAGTAACTTCTGGCTTCTGCTCCACAGGAATTACAGAAACACAGTTTAGGGTGGTTCAGAGAATTGTTTCTGTTCTGTTTTCTCTGGTCCAGTTCCTAATCCTCATTTTATTTCATAATCTAAATCTGCTGCCTATCTTTTGTGTCCTTGGCTCTTCTTGGCCTGGATTGTTCCATCCTGAAACAGCCACATACTCATATTAGTCCCCACTGCAAAGGGCCTGTTTACTGGCTGTACTGCAGGCTTTTGTAGGAAGTTCTATCTGTGTGTGCTCTCACACCGTGTGTGTGTACTCTCACTGCGTGTGTGCTCTTGCACCGTGTGTGCACTCACACTGTCTGTGTGTGCTCTCGCGTGTGCTCTTTGTGGGTGATCCTTTAAGGAGCTTGGCTTTTCTTTAACACACAGTGAGCAAAAATACCTTGTTTCCTGAGATGGCTTCTCCAGGATTCACAAGGAGCCACTGTGCTCTGTCCAGCAAAGGTGACAGAGAGAGAGTTTTTCAACTCCACTTGTTTTAGAAGGAACAATGAAGCCCTCAGTTTGGATCCCATCTGAAAAGAGAGTCTTATTAGGCACCAACATAGCACCCAAGGTTCTTCCAGTCTTGGGCTGTAAGGCAGGCTGGGGGGTGCTGCCTCACGCACCTTCCCCCGGGACCCTGAGGCCAGGTCAGGGGGTGTCAGTCCAATAGGGGAAGCTTGTGGGGCATCTTGGTTCCAGACCACAAAGGAGAAGGGCTTTCTAGTCCCAGAGTTTCAACATAATCACCTAAGGCAAGAGACTGAACATGGAAGGAGCCAGGGAGGCGGCTTTTCCATTCCCATCCTGTGCACATGTATACTGTTCAAGAATTCACAAAATGCAGACCACTTGCATGGAGCTACCCTCCTTTCCACTTTACAAATAAAAAAATTTAGCTCTGACAGGTCAAGAGATTTGCTGGAAGGCACAGGCTGAGTTGAAGGGAACCTGCAGGGAGAATTAGCTCGTCCAGCTTAATGCCATCTTTCCTGAGTGGCTCCAGTCTGCCAAGACCATTTTTAGGTGCCAAGAAGACAGAAATGATTAAGGTCATGCAGTTATCCTGCTTTGCCAAATACTATTTTTACACTAATGACTCCCAGCTTTACTTCTAGCCTAGAACTCTCTCCCCAATTCTGGCAACCTCCTTGGTACCTCCACATGGATGGTCGGTGAACACTCAATGCTAACTGCCTCCCCTCCCACAGCCTCCCCCTCAGTGGGTGGGATCCCGATATTCCAATGACTCCACTTAAGCTCTTTTTCCTCCCATCTGATAAGGGAGTCTCTGGGTCTATCTTTAAACCGCATCCAGACTCTGCACACTTCCTACCTCCTTGATTACCCCTGGTCCAAGCTGCCATCGCCTCTCACCCAAGTGACCGCAGTGGCCTCCAATGGGCCTCCCTGCCCCCTGCAGCCTGTTCTCAGTCCAGCACGAATGATCCTTTTAAATTGTAACTCAATGGTCTCCAATTTTACTTGGAGGAAAATCTGACTCAATGTCTAACGGGCCCTGCATAACCCAATCCTCTGCTTCTCAAGCCTTTGCTCAATGTCACCTGGGGAGACCTAGCCTTGGCCATCCTATTTAAAATCATTACTCACACTCCTGGACCCTTTTTCTCCTAATCACTCAAATTGCCTGTTCATTATAAGTGCTGTCTGTCTGTCTCCTCCCAGTGGAATGCAAGCTCCTTAGCGAAGAAATGTTTGTTTTGTCCTTTGACGCATCCCAGGCTCACAGAACAGTGCCTGGCACATAGGAGGCATTCAATAATTGTTTGTCACATGAACTATTCTGTGAGTAAGATGTGGCTCACCTGTCACCCATGCCTGCCCTGGGGCATGTCTCTTTGGTAGTGAGCTTCAGGTTCCCTCTCTGCCTGGCAGGGCAGGCAAGACCATGCATCTCAGAGCTCAGCAAGGCTTCTTCCTTCCAGCAGGGTGGCTGCGAGAGGGCATGGGTCTGGGTGGGCCACCGATTCCCAATCTCTTGTCAAGCACTCTGGCACTCCTGGCTTGGAGGTAATTTTGACCCTTGGTTTATAGCTCCTGGCAAACTTCTCAGCCCTAGCATGACCACAGACTGAGATCGTCAATGGATAGAGGGAGGCTCGGCTATAAAAACCTCAAAATTTCTTGGGGAATTGTACTGAAAGAATGGACAGATTACTTTGAACCAGCATCCTTTCTGGAAGAGTCTGTGTGTGTTAGGAAGATGGGCCCCAGGCGGGGCTCCAGATCCCCAACTGCTGTTTGTCTATACCTCCCCTCCCACTCGCACGCCAGCCCACGGAAGGGGAGGTGTGCACAGGGCAGCAGTAGGGTTCTAATGACGCGAATGCACGGACACCTCCAGATATTGCTCCTTTTGACTGAGAAGTTGAGCGTTGTGTGAAGGGTTAGAGATTCCCAGAGCAGCGAGAGAGGGTTCCGACGTAAAAGGGTGATCGCACATCCTCGTAGGAAATTGTTATGTGAATGTGAAGCTCCACATCCCCCCTGGTGTTGTTGCAGAGCCCACAGAGCTTCCCAGCACGAGCTGGAGAAAGACCTGAGTGATAAACAGACGGCTTACTGGATCGACGACAAATGCCACCACCTGCGCAACACTTCGGAGGGCGTCAGCTTCTTCCGTGGAGTGGAGAGGGTTGATGCGACGTAAGTCAGCACACACCACGTCTATGATTTTGATGGTATTTAATTCTTTCTCCCGCCTTTCCAAAGGACACAGCTTACAGGTTAAAACAGAAAGTGTGGTATGACGTCAGAAGGTGAGGGACACCCTGGTTTGGACACGTCTTCAATAAATAAGCAAGTTCTGTGGTCAGGCCTTGACAATTGCATCCTACAATCTTTTGTAAAAGAATATTTGTTGTTTATTTTTCTAACTATGAAAATAACCCTACTTGATGCAGTAAATGTAGAAAAACACAGACAAGCACAAAGAAAATCACATGTTGCCAGCGTACAGGATGCTGTGCGCTCTGTGGGAGGCAGGCGGAAGACAGCCTGATGCCATACTCACCTCTACTTGCTCAAAGAAATCCATCGGTAGGCCGGGTGCGGTGGCTCACGCCTGTAATCCTAGCACTCTGGGAGGCCGAGGTGGGCGGATCGTTCTGAGCTCAGGAGTTCGAGACCAGCCTGAGCAAGAGTGAGACCCCGTCTCTACCAAAAATAGAAAGAAAATTAATTGGACAGCTAAAAATATATAGAGAAAAAAAAAAATTAGCCGGGCATGGTGGCACATGCCTGTAGTCCCAGCTACTCGGGAGGCTGAGACAGTAGGATTGCTCAAGCCCAGGAGTTTGAGGTTGCTGTGAGCTAGGCTGACGCCATGGCACTCGCCCCAGGCAAGAGAGTGAGACTCTGTCTCAAAAAAAAAAAAAGAAATCCATCGGTGCTTTCTTTGCCAGTCCCCTGGATGCAGTCTTGGGCAGGGTCCACGGTCTTTGCCAGCCACTCCCTTTAAAAAAGACAACTCGATTGAGGTGAAATTCACATACAATAAAATGTACCCAGTTTAAATGTACATTTCTGCGGGGTTTGACAAATGCGTATGCGTGTGTAATCACAACCACAGTTGAGATACAGAGTATTTTTATCAAAAAGTTCTCTGTCCTCCTTCTGACACTCATGTTCCCTCCCACTTTTAAAGTGACTCCCGAGTGGATTCTCTCCTGCAGGGCTGCTTACCCGGAAGGCAGCCCCTTCCTGTGGCTCTCCTGTGAGAAGCACAGTGTCGGCTACCAGCTTGGACTTTTAGATTCTTTAAGTGTGAATCTGATTCAGGCCCTATGTCCTAAGTGGTTCCCACGAAATGTCTCTTACTTGGCTTGAGGTGAATTGGAAGTGTTTTCTTCTCCCCCTTGGACGATGGGAGGTGGGCTGGGATCAAACCACACACTCAGACCACTTAGCTCTTTAAAAGGCCTCCTCTGTTTCCAGCATGAATTCTTAACCATCTCTTATGGACTGTCAGGGTACAGAGCATCATGATGGTGTTTTGGGCATTAGGGCCTGAGCTAACACCTCTAGTCAACAGTAAGAGTCTTAGTTAATATCGTCTACCAACAAGCAAACAGATGTCCCCTGTAAGCCTACTGCCTAGAAACTCCCAAAGTTAATTAACAAGTTGCCACTACTTCCAGCATTCTTCTACAATACAGACTTGTATTAAATAATAGTGTTACACACACATTGTTTGTATAGCCTGTCTAATTTTCCCTAACACTGTGAATATTCTTCTATAAGTTTGCATGCATTACATGGATTCTTTTTGAATGTACCATAATTAACTTTTTTTTTACTTTTGAACATTTAAATTGTTTCTAATTTTTCAGAGATTGGCATAAATATTGCTGAAGTGAATATCCTTACATTTGTAATGCATCTTTGGGAACATTATTTCCTTAGAATAAATTTCTAGAAGTGGCATTTCTGGGTTCTGTTGCCTTTTTACCCTCTAGCAAGGGGTTGTACCAATTCCACGTTCTCACCTGCAGGATATGAGAGAATCTTTTCCTAAACATGCTTGTCAGCACTGCAAATTATCATTCTCTTTACTCTTTGCTGTTCTGATAAAAGGTTCTTAATATGTTTTTGTTTTCATTAGTACTTCTTTGATTACTCCTGAGGTTGAATATTTCTTCATATGCTTATTGTTTGGGCTGGTGTGACACATTTGCAATGAGCACAGCCATACTCTTCATTAGTCCTTCCCACGTACCCTCCCCCCAAAACTGGCAGAAGAGTTAGTTTATGCTTTGGATTTATAGGAAATTGGTTATCAGTAAAATAAGAAACAATTAAGAAAAGCTTAAAATAAGCTTTGCTCTGATATTTACATTTTATGCAGTGAAACTAGGATCAGTGACTTGGGGGTTTCTCTTTCACAGGATAAACGGTTGCCTAGTGACTGTCCAGGGTGATTCATCATTGTCACCATTGTCTGGCTCTACTTCCCTTTTTCAGGATCTCAGTGCCTGAGTCATGGGCCAAATTTACAGATGATAATATTCTCCGCTCCCAGAGTGAACGGGCTGCCTCTGCAAAGTTAAGAGACGACACCGAAAACCTCTTGGTTGTGACTGCCAATGAGATGTGGAATCAGTTCAACAAAGTGAACTTGGCTTTCACCAGTCGCATTGCTGAGACTGCAGATGCTAAGAATAAGATTCAGATTCACTTAGCCAAGGTAAATCAACCACCAGTGGTACCTCTTAGCTGACCTGGACAGAGCAGGCTGCTCTGGGACCACAAATCTCTCACCACTCCTAGAGAGACACCGTAAGGCACGTGACCTCCTGGCCATACAGAGCAAGAAAAATTAAAAACAGTACAAAGCATGCCATTTATTTCAGCCAGGTAGCCAGGTGTCAAAATGAAATTGGAATCCACTGGTGTTTGGAACACAAAGAAGGCACTATGTAATGAAAGGTTCTTAGTCTTTAATAGAAACAAAAATATTATTATTAAAGTTTAATGAACCACTGTATATAACTAGGAAGTAAATTTATTATGAGAACATATGGTAGGAATGTTTTCTGTTAAATTATTTCAGACCCTTTTCCTGGAATACAAAACCAAATACAGGAAACTATTAGGTAGTTCAAAGTGTTTCTGATATTGAAATTTTTTGAGTGCTCTACCCATAAGAGTTTTACAGTGACAGCGAAACAAAGGATTCAAGCAGAATCCATGTTTCAAGATAAATAAGGAACTCTTCCTTAGTATCAGTCTTGTGGCACTTACTATTTCTGTGGATTATACTGCCTGTGGCTTGTTGTTTCTTATTTTTGAGAACCTTACACCACCAGCCATGCTGCTCTAAGATGGTGTTGCCCAGTTGAGGGCACCATGTTTCCCAGGCTGCAGTGAGGCACCCTTCCTTTTCATGGTGTCTTCTTTAAGCAACAAATATTAGTTAAGCCAGACAGTGCGCTACATGCTGTAAAGGGCAGAGGGAAATGTAAAATGTAGTTTTTGTTCCCAGGAAGCTTATATTTGTGGAGAAGAGTTGCTTGCTTACGTGTGAAAAGCTCATGAACAATTCATACCAATAGAAAACTGCAAATCATGATTGCCAAATAACAAATACAGGAAGTGTTTTTAGGGTTTGGTGGGAGAAGTGAACATTCCAGGTGGGACAGCATCTTGAACACAAAGCCTTGAAGGTAGCAAACCAGAGGCTGAGTTCAGGTCTGTACACAAAAGGATGTGTGGCTGGTGTGGCTGGTTTGTGTCCTGGGAGAGAAATTTGGACACGCAGATTGGACACAGGTGTAGAAGACAGTGATGGGAAGGTTAATGGGGTTAGATGCCATCCTTTGGGCAGTAAGAAGCCATTCTAAAGGCCTTTTTAGGAGGCTGATGCGATAAAGTTCCTTTTTCAATAATTTTTTATTTACTAAAGTGTTAGTTTTCTATGGCTGCCAGAACACAAAGTGCCACAAAATTAATCCACAGTTCTGGAGGCTGAAAATCTGGGATCAAGGCGTTGGCAGGGTTGGTTTCCTCTGATGCCTCTCCTCCCTGTGTTTTCGTATTGTCTTCCCTCTGTGTGGGTCTGTCCAAATCTCTTCAGCTTATAAAGACACCAGTTATGTTGGGTCAGGACCCACCCTAATGACCTCATTTTAACTTAATCACCTCTGCAGAGATCCTGTCTCCAAATGTGGTCACATTCTGAAATAGTAGGGGTTAGAACTTCAACACATGAATTTTTGGAGGAGGGGGCATGATTCAGCCCATAAAAAGTACACTCAGGGCTCCGTGCTAGGCACTTGGGGGTGTGGACATGTGAATGTCGCACTGACCCTGCCTTCACATGTCTTAAAATGAGACAAGACATGCACATAGGAAATGGCAAGTTGCAGTCAGAAAGGTGCAGAAAGAACCCTTTGGAAACACCGATAAAATGTTAACATCCTCTCACAGAAGGAGCAGTTGTTTCCGTGGGCAAGAGACAGGGATGGATTCCTGGGCTGAGTAGCATCTGAAGAAGGCCTTGGGGGTAGGATCAGTGTAATAATTTTCAGTGAGTTGTTGAAAGCTTGAGAGAGAGGTCAAAGCTTAAGTGACAGATTTAAGAGTGCCTGGATTACATAAGTGAGTGCTAAATCTGTGTGGTTGCATGAGGTCTCTGTAGCAGAGAAAGGATGTAGCAGAGAAGTTGCCCAAGGACAAAACCTTACCCTGGAGGTGAATGAGCAGTAGTTAGAAAGGCAAGGAGTTAGGACAGCAGGTGGTCAGAGGAAACAAGCAAGTGGAGGGTTTCAAGGAGAGGAGGTGTCAGAGTGGCCTCCACGTGGGCTTCGAGAGTGCAGTTCCATGAGAGCAACTAGGGCCAGAGACAGAATACGGGGCCACCGGGAGACTGGTGGGCGGGAAGTGGACGGATGGGCGCAGCCATGGCAAGTACACCTGGCAGGTGACATGGGAGAGGGATTGGAGAGGACCCAGTTGGGACTGGATGAGTGAATGGTAGTAAAAGCATGAGGTTTAAAAAAAATTTGGCGATACTTGGGCGTGTCTCCAGGCCCCAGGAAAGGAACTGAGGAAGAGGGACAGTAACGGGAGGATGTGGCAATGGGAGCGCAGAGATCAAGGTCCTGGGAGAGGGAGGCGTTTCAGAGCGTGGGACAGGGACTCTCTGCAGAGGAGGGAGACGGGGAGGAACCAGGGCGGGATCCATGTTTATGCAATTTGCGGGGAGCCTCTTTTACAAAAAAAGAATACAAACCCAGAAACACAAAACTGCTGGTGCCCCTCCCTTGCAAGTGAGGGCCCCTGAAGCTTAAACCTGATGAGCTCCAGGGTTGATCCTCCACTAGGGGAAGAAAATTCTCTCTCTCTCTTTTTTTTTTTACTGACATATCAAAAGAAAATTTATTTATTTTTATTTTTTTTTATTTCTGGGGGTGGGTAAACGGAAAACTCTCTTAAGTTGGTAGGAAGAGAGAGCTGGAGATAGAGAAGCAAGGACATGCTGAGGTGAGGGGAGAGGTCGGGCGCTCTAATTTGTAGCATCTGCCAATTTCTGTGGTGTAAATTCTCCCACCCTGGCCGATTTCAAGCTACCAACGTGAGGCCACTGAACCCAGAGCTGGGGAGAGAGGCGTGCCGTCAGCTCTCCAGAGCGGGTCTGTGCCAGCTGCGGCACGACACTGCGGTGCTCTGGGGCAGGGCTGGGAAGGAACAAGGCTGTCAGTGAGTGACGTCCTCATCCAGGAGGGCCAGGCCTGTGCTGGCACCTGATGGGCAGGCAAGAGGCGGGATGCGGGTTACCGAAGAGACAGCACCAAAGCCTCACGCAATTGCTTCTCTTTGTTACAGACCCTGCAGGAGATTTTCCAGACTGAAATGACCATAGAATCCATCAAGAAGGCCATCAAGGACAAGACTGCCTTCCTGAAGGTGGCTCAGACCAGACTGGACGAACGTTCGAGGAGGCCGAACATAGAGCTCTGCCGAGACATGGCTCAGCTGCGGTAAGGCGGGTGGCTCAGGGGGAGGGGAGCGCCCGGGCTCGTCTGGCTCATCCGCCGGCCTGACTGTGGCTCTGGGCTCTTCCTAGAGATGCTCTCTGACAACACAAGGCATGTGGGGAGCCTTCTTTGAAAGTGCTAGCAATGGGTACGAGTTTCAGTTTGGGATGATGACAAAGTCCTGGAAAGGGATGGCGGCAAAGGCTGCACAACAGCGTGAAGGTGTTAGTAGTTAACGCCACTGACCTGCACACTTAGCAAAGGTTAAAGTGTAAATTTTATGTTACAGCTATTTTACCATAAATCTTAAAGAAAGGAAAGGATATCGACACCATACAATAAAAGTGTTATTAAACATTTGGCTCATTCGGTGAGGCCAAGGTGGTGTTTGGGTTCCCTTGCCCTCCCCTGGCTTCTCTGGTTCCCAGAACTCCTCTCTGTAAGCAGCAGAGTTTGTGGCTTCCGTGTGTGTCTCCAGGTGGGGCCTTGATGGGAAAGGGACTTTCCGTACAACTCCACTGCCCCCCGCGCTCGTTTTGTTCTCTGTGGCCTCTCCTGGCGGTTGGTTATCTGCTCTTGTCGTTGAGGCCACCCTCTTGACCCCCGAGACGCCCGAGGGCCTCATTTAAGCTCATTTCAGTGTGTTTTGTTTTCAGTGGAAATCAAAACCAGCTGGTTTTCATCAAGTGCAGCTCCCACATACACTCACAGGAGGAATCTAACGCCATAGTTTATCTACTAAGCACCGCATGATATTGTTATTATAACTTTGAAGATTTCTTTTAGGATGCGCTGCTAAGGAACTGGCCAAGATCTCCCCGCCAACCGCTGCCACATTCTGGCTTCATTTCCAATTTCCCAATACCTGACGCTCTGGCTGTGCTTTCTGGGTTTCATCAGCGCTATTCTTAGGTCATGAAATGCCCTGCACAGAAGTGAATCAAGTTGACAGCAGCTGGAGGAACCAAGGGGCAGTGTGCGAACTCTGCAGCCTTTCTGGTGTGGCAGGGAGAGACTGCTCGCCTTGTCTTCTACCTGCTTTCATGATAGGACTCCCTGAGCATCTTGAAGGATTTATCCTAAGGTTAAGACTTCTTTGGGCTCCACCAAAGAAACAAGTGGGGGTTTGAAACTGTGGATTTCCTGGAGCAGAAGGAAAGGGAGGGTCCTTGTGAGGCCAACAATTATGATAATAATAAAGACAATGACAATGATGGTGATAAGAAAAGCAGGAGTAATAATAGCTGCTACCATGTCTTGTTGTTGTTTTTTTTTCTTTCCTGAGACACAGGGTCTTGCTCTGTTGCCCAGACTGGAGTGCAGTGGTGTGATCATAGCTCACTGCAGCCGCAAAGTCCTGGGCTCAAGCAATCCTCCTGACTCAGCCTCCCTAGTAGCTGGGACTACAGGAGCATACCACCACCATGACTGGCTAATTTTTAAAAAATTATTTTTTCTGTAGAGACGGGGTCTTTCTGTGTTGCCCAGGCTGATCTCAAAACTCTTGGCCTTATAAGCAGTCCTCTTAACTCAACCTCCCAAAGTGCTGAGATTACAGGCATAAGCCACTGTACCTTGCCATTTCTTGATCTTACTCTGTGCTGGGCTCTGTCCTATGCACTTTATAGTATCTCATATATATAAGTGAGGAAACTGAGGCAGCAGTGGGTTGAGTGGCTCGGCCCAGATCACACCTGGTGGTAAGAGAGAGCCATGGTTTGAATCCTTGCTGTCTCACCACAGAGCTCTCTTCCACCGACCCAACTATCTGCTTCTGCTTCTGCTGTCTCTTACGTTGCATAACGCTTTCCCACTGCCATGCTCCTGATCCCGCTTGACCTCCTCGGGGCCCATGTGAGGTGAGTTGGCAGAGTAAGGGCTACATTCTCATCTCTCTCACACGAAGCATGAAACCAAGGTTCACGGAGGACATCATCATTGCAAAACACCCTGCATGGATAACACACATGTTGTCTGTGTCGGGTGCTATGAAACATGCTTTAGAATGTTTAAAAATGGCCTTCATTTCCCGGATTAGCTGCATTTCTCTTAGTGGAGCTGTTGTCTAGGCCATATCTACATAGGAGGTCACCCAGACTGCATGTTTCTCAAAGTGGGGTCCATAGAACCCCTCTGGAGATGTAGCTTACTGTTTAGGGTTAGGCCGCGCTCTACTCCAGAGGCTAGATGGCCCCCTGGGCAGCCAGCTGGCGGGTGTCTCTGCTTCAGAAGAAGCCAGCAGTGAGAGCACAGCCATTTGGCCCCGTAGGATTAGATGATGAATTGTGATTTTATGCAAATATTATTAGGAGAAGCTGAGTTGACATTTTCATGTTCCAAAAATTTCTGCAGAGTCATCAAAAATAGAGATGGGACCGCCTAAATTGTTCAGGCTGCCATTAAATAAACACAATGTTACTTTTTAAAAGGGATTTGAGTAGTGGTCTGATATGACTTTGGAGTTATCAAACAATGAGGCATTCACAGCTGCTTCTGAGAAGCTGAATGACTTTTACTCTTTTTTTTCCCTTTCCTGGCTAAACAGAGTTTGCTTTTCTTGTACTTCCTGTCGACTTCATAGTATGTCTATTTCCTCTGCTCCTTTATTGACTTTAGGACAAAACCTACTTTTGTTTCTGTCAAGATTTCTTATTAAAATATCCTGGCCAAAAATATTTAGGATTATTATTGGGGGAGGGGATTATTTTCCTTCTTAAATGGATCATTCTGAATGCAACCCTTTGGATGCCTAGATTAAGAAAAAATAAAGATCATAAACTCAGGGGAGTGAGAACTGAGAAAAATTGCTGTTTTCCTTTCAAGACTTTCATTTTCATTTAAAATGTTCTAAACGGGTTCTTTCAAAAGTGATTCTAAACATTCTTGGCATCTTTGGTGGCAGGCCAGACCGGCCTCTGCTTTACTTAAATAATCTTGATACTTAAAAAAAAGAAATAACTGTGGTAGCTTTATTTGTATTTGAATGTAAAATGTTTTTCAGTTCTGTAATTCCAAAAAGAAATGAGTAGCTTCAGCAGAATAGCTCCCTGCAATCAGCCAAGAACAAGGGAACTGGGAGCGAAGTGTGGCCTTGGGGATGGTGAGAAACGTATTTCCAACAGCTGAAGTTGGGGGAGGCGTGGGGTTCCTTACCCACGTTCATGCAGAGGGCTCTCACCGCCTGCGCTCTATGTATCTCGAATTCTTATTTTTAAACATTGATATTTTAACGTGTATATTTTCAAGCACTCCTTCCCAGATAAATTTTCCACCAGACTAGTATTTGGCTGCAAGGAAAAAAGACTCATCTATCATCCTGCTCTGTTTCCTACATTGGGGTTCAGGGTTTCTTCTAAAGCCAGGGAGGGTGGGAGGCGAGAGGCAGGCCCGGAGTGATTATAAACAACACGCTGTCAGAAAACTCATTACCAGACATCTGCAGCAGCCTTGCTGGAGATCTGTTTCTTTGCTAGTGATATTTTATACCCTGGGATCTTTAAAAAGGGCTTTCTTTTTGATCCAACTTGATCTAAACAACAACCAAAAAATATGCTTTCAGATGAGTTCTCAAATTTTGTGTTTACTACCCCCAGACCAAGTGAAACTTCAGCATTTAAGTTTTAATTCCTTCCCTCCCCACTGGAAGGGAGAAAGCAGTAGTTTGTCAGATGAAAGGAGAGCGCAGTGTGGATACGTTCCAGCTGCCTGGCGTTGCTCCACCGAGCCTGCGTGGGGGCTTTACCGGCACTTTGCTCCTCTCAGGCCGTCTTCATGTGGCTTAGGAGTGGGTTGCGCTGGGCTCCTTCCTGCCTTCGCTTCCTTTTTATCCGCTTGGGTCTGATTCGTATTCTCGGTAGGTCCTGTGGACTCAGATCTTGGCAGCTCCCCAGCTCCCAGGACCACCTCCTTCACCTAGGGCACGGAAGTTGGTCTTCACTCAACAAGCATGTTTTGCACACCTGTATGTTTTGTAGGAGGGGCAGCAGACCCAACCCTGAGCAAGGCCGCCTCCGGTGGACACTGCTTCTGTGGGGTTGGCAGTCTGAAGGCAGACGCAGTGAGCAGGCAGTCACACACACCTGAGTGCTACAAAGGGCTTGGTCCTCTTGGAACACACAGCATCAGGCAGCAGCTAGCCCAGAGTTGAGGGAAGGACTTCCTACAGAAGTGTCAGTTCCCTGGGATTTGAGGATGGCATAAATCAGAGGGATGAAATGCAAGTTAAGAGCATTCTGAGCTGAGGGGACAGCAAGAGCGACAGCCTTGAGGTCAGAGAAGGTGCAAGCACATCAAAGGACGTGTCTGCAGAGCAGAGAGGGGAGGGCACAATGGTGTGTGGTGTGGCCCTTTGGAAGACAGGATAACAGGATTTTATGATTTAGGGATATAGGGACAGGAGGAAGGGGGCGGGGTCAACGATGATCAGAAGGTTTCTGATTGCAACATCTGCAGGGTGATGTCATCATCTCCTGAGATGGGACGCGCAGGTGGCCTCGGGTGGCGGTGCTTGCCAGCCTCAGAGCCCCGGGCCAGCCACTGGCCAGTGTGTCCACTTGCAAGGGTGAGCAAGGCGGTGGGCACAGCAGACTGGTCCCGAGGAGTTTCCAAGCTGTCTTCATTTGAGCGCTGAGCTCTCCGAGCGAGACGTGGAGATGTTTGCCCTGGTGGTGACGGCGTTGAGCAGTTGGACTCTTCATATAACCCCTGTAAAAGGTCAAAAAGAGTTAAGTCTGTCAAAATTATGTCTACTTTTCGAAAAATATTTATTTATTTTCTTTTTGGCCTTAAGAATAGTATCTGTTCGTGGTAGAAAATTTAGAAAATCTAGAAAATGAAATAAAAAATAAAGACTTGGATTCTCTCTGCCGTCCAGGGATAACCGATGGTAGCATCTGTTATCTTTGCCACCAGGCACGTTAACAAAATTGTGATCATGCTGCATAGAGAGTTTTAGATCCTGACTTTTTCAGCCAACTTTATATTGTGAATTTCTTTTTCCATGGCAAGTTATAAATTCTTTTTAAAAAATATTGCTCACATAGTGTACCTCATCATTAGACATTAATATTGTTTCCTTTTGTTCTCCCATAATACTACTTAGTAGTAGATGAAGGAATATTCCTTTTTATCTTTAGGTCAAATTTTTCATCTTGTTTATTTTTTTCCTAAAAGTTTTTTTTTGTTTGTTTGTTTAATTTCATAAGAAGATAGGGATACATTCTGATTATAAAATATATTCCAGTAATTCAGATCTATATGGAGTACAAAAAGAGAATCTGTTTTTCTGCATCTCCTCCCCCCACTCAACCTAAACCACAGCTGATGTTTGGTGCCTCTGCTTAAAAACACTTACGCTTTGTCCTATGGGGAAAGGAGGGCATGAGGGGTTTTGAGTAGAACGCTTACAACGTACGCCATCCTAACATTCTGCGAGAGCCCACTTTGTGCCTGATACAACACTGTTGTCTGTGGTAGGGCTGCCAGATTTGGCAAATTAAAACACCAGACAGCAGCTAAATTTGAATTTCAGACAATCGATGAATAATGCTTTTGCATAAGTATATCCCAAGTATTGCATGGAATACTTACCCTAAAAATACCTATGCTGAGTAAAAATATGTATACGGAATATGATTCAGTGATTAAAATGGAAGGAAATTCTGACACATGCTACAACAGGGATGAACCTTGAGGGCGTTATGCTAAGTGAAATAAGCCAGTCACAAAGGACAAAAGCTATAGGGTTCCTGGAGTAGTTAAGTTCTTAGGGACAGAGAGTAGAATGATGGTTGCCAGGGGCTGGGTGTGGGGGAGATGGGGAGATATCGTTCAATGGGTTCAGAGTTTCAGTTTTGCGACGTGAAAGGAGTTTTGTGGGCGGAGGGTGGTGGTGGTCGCACAGCACTGTGAATGCACTTAATGCCACGGACTGTCCACGTGAATGGTTAACATGCTAAATTTATGTGTCTATTACCACCATTAAAGAGTGCTTATACTAAAAATCACTTGTTTATCTGAAATTCAGATTGTATCGGGCATCCTGTGCATTGTCTGGGGATGACAGATAGGAGCCAGCTGATGAGATGGGGAGTCCAGTGTGCTGATGCCGACTCCCCAGGTCTGTGCTGCTGTCCTTTTGTCACAAGGACCTGAGAGGAGGGGGACAGGAAAAGGGACCCAGCTCCTCATTATGGGGACAGAGGCTCCAAATTTCCTTCTTAGCTTCCTGGATAAGCAGACACGGCTTCCCAGCACATGTGGCCTGTGTCGGTGGACGGGGCAGTTCATCGACCCCCAGGGCTCAGTTTCCTAGTCTGTGAACAGGGAAGCTGGGCGTGACGACCTCTCTCGCATGCATCTTCCGGTTGCACAGTTCTGTGAAGCTATAAAATTGCTGTGGTATAATGATTTTAACATGGTTTGGATATTTTTCTATAATCACGAAATCCTTTTATATCTCCAAGAATATCTGTATCTCCATTTGTTCATTGTTACTGTTCCTTTGTATGTCTGTATATTTTAATTAATTTCATGCACCCGTCATCTGCTGATAAATGAACCTCAAAGTAAAGAAAACTTTAGCTTCGCATCACTGGTTAAAACCTGATGTACTTGGAGTTGTGTTTTCCACGGAGTGGAGTCAGGGGAGCAGCATGGTAATTAAAAGCAGCTCGTGGGGAGTTTCACGTCAACTGTAAGGAGAGTTACTTAAGCTCCTGGTACCTCTTCTGTTACATAGGGGTAATCATAGTGTCTACTTCATAGTGTTGTTTTGAAGATTAAATCGATAATGTAAGGCACTTAGCATAGTATGCACACATATATGTATGGTAAAGTAGTCAGTAAATGAGTTGCTATTATTATTATCATTATTATTGTCTTTTTATAACCTGCCTCCTGTTCTTTCTCTTGAGTGCCGCATGGTCACATCCATTGGATGTTATTGGCCAAATCGTTGGTAAGAGGAGCCCTAGCTTAAGTGCTCTTCGGGAAGAGAAAGACTTTCTGAATATAAACACAATGGAAGAAATTGCAAAGGAAAAGAAAGATTTACTTTAATAAACATTGAAATATTATATCATAAACAAAATTAAAAAGCACACAACAAATTAGGGAAAACATTTGCCACAAGCATAACAGACCAGAAAAAACCAATATGCCCAACATCGACAGAGCACTAGGCAGAAAATGAAAATAATTGGTCATACCCCAGCAGGAAAATGAGCAAGGACAGCAGCAGTTCACAGAAGAAATGCCAAGTGGCCAACAGACATTTAGGAAAGGCCCACTAACAGTGAAAGAAATGAAAATTAAAACTATGTCGATCAAAGCGCTGTGAAAAGGAGATGCCAGATTTTGCCATGAAATGATACCTTTGATTCCTTTCTGTCTCAATGAAAAATATGTGTCATGTTTTTCATAATCACAACATGATTAGAACTGCAACTTATTTCACGGTTTGTGTAGCTGATTTCTCACATTATCATTTTAATGTTGTATTAAGTTTTGACAACAACATATATGTTTGCTCTGGGACCTGGAGGCATTACCCTGGGGCACTGCTGGGAAGAGGGACGTTGTACTTTGAGGAGAGCCCCATTAACTGCCCCCCACCAGGGTATGTTAACAGGTTGGCCTGAATTCTAGCTGCCGAAGAAAAGTTGGTGTCCCTCTCTTCCCAACTGTAAAAATAATTTTCAGTGACAAATAAATGAAAAAATATCCAGCTAAGTTTTGTTTTGATTTTTTCCCATTTTTACTATTTAAAAAATGGCGAACATTTAAACGTTTTTCCTCCTCTTAAAATATAATATTTAATATACATATACATGGGCATACACATAAACGTTTGTGTGTGTGTGAAAATTTGCTGGTGTCCCAAGAATGTGCTTAGTTTGCCCTTTGGATTATGAGGTGTAGTTGGGGACGTGGCCCTGGCGTGATGCTGGAATCATACACAAGTGTTGCTTCCCTTTGCTATGTAAAGGTGTATGTAACCCGTGTGCTGCGGGGGCTCCACGTGCCACCCAGCACGGCAGCCGCATCTGCAGTAGGAACTTGGCAACTACATGTGCCCTTAATTCAGCTAGTAACAAGCTGCAGGAGTGTGGCCTCTGCTAACCTATTCTTGCTCATTCCTTCACGCAGCCTTGTTAACGAGGTATATGAGGTCGACGACATCATCCAGACCCTGCAGCAGCGCCTGAGGGATGCAGAGGACACTTTGCAGTCGCTGGTCCACACCAAGGCTACCCTGGAGCACGACCTGGCCGTCAAAGCCAACACCCTGTACATCGACCAGGAGAAGTGCATGAGCATGCTCAAGAGCTTCCCCAACACCCTCCGGCTGGTGGGCTTCTGCTAGGGACCCCACTGAGAGCGGTTTTGAGACTCCTAAGTTAGGGTTGAACCCGGGCACCATCTGAGCATTGGAGCGGAGTGCTAATATATTCACTTATTAAAGGATTGTCTTGATAGGAATGTACCAACCTCCTGCCTTTGTTTGCCTTTTGTTTGTGCCTTCACCTTAGATTTTTGCTATTTACTAGGCATCTGGGTTATGGGAAGGATATAGAGAAATGTAATCAGTCTAATAGAGAAAGCAAAAAAGATGGTGGGTATGATTCTTGTTATTTTGTGTGTGATGTGAATGGGCTGGAAAGGGGGACTGCATGTTCTCCTCGATGGCGGGGAATCACGAACAGGGTGGATTCCCAGCTGTGCCTCAGCAGTGGTCCCCAACCGTTTTGGCACCAGGGACCGTTTTCATGGAAGACAATTTTTCCGCGGAAGGAGGGGGGATGGTTTTGGGATGATTCAAGTGCGTTACGTTTATTGTGCACTGTCTTTCTATTAGTATTACATTGTAACATACAATGAAATAATTATACAACTCACCATAGGTTGGAGACCCCTGCCTTAAAAGATCCACAGTGGGGCGGGGAAAATCCCTTGGGTTCGAGATGGTTGGGGTAGTTTGAGAAAAAACAGAGGTAGAGAAATACAGAGTGCACTTGGAACAGCAGCAGGCAGATGCGTTTGCCTGCAGTTTGTAACGCAGGGCGTGTCTGAGGAAATGCAGCAGGTGAGCTGCCTGAGGAGGCAGGGCAAGGGCACTGCGGTCACTGCCGAGCAGGGACATGGCTTGACGAAAGCAATGCGTGAGCGGTGGCAGTCTGAACTGGAGACACGGCAGTGGAGACAAAGGAAGACGTGCAGAACTGACGACAGGTCAGCAGGACTGGGAGCTCTTTCCACACGGCGCCAGGGGTCCCGGCGGACAGAGCCGCGGATACTGGGTGTGCTGAAAGGCGGGCACTGGTCAAATTCCAGGAGGTCCTATGGTATCTTGAAGATCACTATTTTTTTTACAGAACTGTTTTTTTTTTTTGGTATCACAAATGAAAAACATTTGCGTGACATAAATTTTGGAAAATAGAGAAAACATACACACAAACTTCTGAAAAAATCTCAAAATCATTCATTAGCACAACACCCAGAAATAATCACTGAGGTTTGTCAACAGTTCCTCATATATTCTAGTCCTTTTTGCCATGACTGTATATAATATCTATGTACATAGATAGGTAACATGTAATGTTTATATCACAAAGATAAATAATGTTTATATTTAAATACATAATTAATAACATTTGAGATCACACTGCTGAGTTACAACCTTCTTTCTCCTATCCAACTATTGTACGTGGATCTCCATGTCATTATTTACGTACAGCATCATTTTTTAAAACTTTCCTTTTCTATCTCCAAAGACAAATAAATGTTGCTTGTGGTTGACAATATAGACAAGCAAAAGAAGAAAATTAAAATCTTCCATATTTCTAAATTAGATATTTTGGTATCATAGATTTTTATTTCTGTATACACATATTTTCCTTTCAAAAAATGGGATCATACTGAATATAGTAGCTAGTACTTCTAAAGTACTTATTGTGTGTCAGATAAAGTTCTCAGTGCTTCAACTCAATTTTGCTCTTTCTACCTAATAATGTATAGTCTTTCCATGTCACGAAAGATCACAACTTCATTTTAATGGCTTTTTAATATTTCATGATATTGAGGTTTCAGAATTTTCTGCAACCACTTTCCCGTTGTTGGATATTTACATTGTACCTGACTCTTCTCTGTCATAAACAATGTAGCCATGATTTAATCTTACTAGCTGAATGTTGGCAAACACCTTTAATACTTTCCTTAGGATAAATTACTAGATATTAAATTGTTAGATTAAAAGTTATGCACATTTTTAAAAAGGCTTTTGCAACATGCTGTCCAATTGCCCTCCCAAAAGGCTGCGTTACCCTCTGCTCCCACCATCGGTGTCTGAGAGGGCCTGTCTTTCTGCATCTTTGATAACCTGTGTTATCTATTTTACCATGGATAATATAAAATGTATGTCTTACTGTTTTAACATCTTATTGCTCTTTGGTGACTAGTGATGGAGAACAATTTCCATTAGGCATTTGTATTTATTCTTCTGTGAATTGCCTGTTCTTGTTACATGCCTGTTCCCACCATCCTGACTATTCACTTTTTAAAAAAAATTCATTTTTTAAGCTTTCCCTGTATATAAGTCATATGATGTTTTTGTCATATATACTGAACTTATTGTTCTTTGCATATCATTCTTGCCTTTACATTTTTGGCTATGTTTTTTTAAAGTACAGAAATAACAACGTGTCAAAGTTTTCTGGGGGTACTTCCTCACCCCCAGATTATTTGTAATTTCTTCTAATTCTCTTATAATTTATTAAACTGCATTTAAGCATCTTGAATTATTATGAGATGGCGTAGACAGTATGCTCGCTTTGAATCCTTTTGGTCTGGAAGCTCTGAAATGGGAAGATGAGAGTTCTCGGGGAAAGATTTTCTGTCTTTTCTCTCATATTTCTCACTGATTGCTCCGCCTTATCCAGTCTATTAACCCCAAACTCCATTTCTCTCTCTCTCTTTCTCTTAAAAGTGTTTTAAGACCTTGGTTAGTCAGTTTCACAAATCATCTCAAAATGCCAGAAGGGTGGACATACAGATAATAAGCTTGTACTAGGGTTATTTCTGTGGTCTCCGTATATCAATTTAGAAATCAAATTGTAGGTTTTGTCATCTTCCCTTTGCTTCTAATGAAAACAAAGATATATAAATGCCACTAAAATATTTAGCAACTAGAGTAATCAAATGTTGGTAGTGAAAATTTTTAGACAATATTAAGAATCAACATAAGTTCTACATATCTCTTGTTTATGATGTGTTTGGCAGAAAATCTTTCTGACTTTTTCCATGAATTGCAATTTTTTTTAGGAATATATGCTTATGCAGTCCTTTTACTTAAGCATGTATTCCTGGCATTATGAGACGGTGATGGGAAGAAAATGTAGTTCAGATATAGAAAAAGGCTAGTTTTCTTGTTATTTTTGTAAACTGTGGGCAAGGCTAAATTCCACAAATAAACATCTGGTTTCTAGTCTAAAATGTTGCTGCTACTCCAGGAGGGCAAATACCCTGACGCCCCGTGAGCAGCCTCAGAGAGCGGATCCTGTTTGAGAATCGCAGGGCTGCACATACCGGCACATGAGCCGGCTGTATTTATTTAGGCCCAGACTGTCTTTAATATCATGCGGCTTTAAGAAGGGCTGCTGGAATGTCAAAGGCTTCCTCTTACCCAAGCAGCATTCAGATTTAGAAATGTGTGTAATTGCCCCTAAATAGCTGAGTCGCCTATAATTTTAGTAATTTCATTTATGTCTCTGGAGAGTGTTGTCATAAACACCTCCCCTGGCACTTTCGAGGCCTGAGTTCATGCTGTAAATAGCTGAAGCGTGGGATCTGATTTTAGGTTATAATTTTTGTTTTGCGCCCAAAGCAGGGATGGATTCCTTGCGTTTGTTTGCAGGGGTGACCTGAACACATAGGGAAGGTGGCGCTGCCACTCGTTATTGTGCCCCAGGTCTTCCCTGTCAGTCTCCCCCTTCTAGTCCTGGCCCAAACTGTCCCCAGCAGGGCTTGATTCACTATTGGCACTGACTGCCGAGACTAGCCTTCTACGCAGAGTGCTCTGATGGTATCGTCTGGGCCCTATGTTAAGATACGTGGTGCGATGAGTATTCGTGCATTCATAGGGAAAAGAGACCATGATCTTGTCATTGGGGATAGCAAATCGATTTCTCCTTGGGGGCCAGCACTGGACCACTGGGTGTGCTTATTAATAGTTTGAATGATGAGGCGAGAAACATCCTGAGAGGCCCAATAGTGCCGTCTATAGGGCAGGTGGCAGGTGGGGGCGGTCCAGGACGGAGAAGTATCTGCACACATATTGTCATGCTGCTCTTTACACATTTCTGAACTCTTCCTCAGCTCAGATAGATCCTTAGCTTTCAGCACCAAAGGGATTCTGTTGTGTGATCCGTAGCTCATTCCTGTAGGAACTTGCATTTGCTGCTTTTGCTGAGAACTAAGAGGAGACCATTTCTCTGGCCCGTGTTTTCCTGTTATCAAGGAAAGACTTCTAAAGACATAACTGTGACCTCAAAGCCACTCAGATGGCACAGTGGTAGAGTGAGGAGGGAGCTTGTTGCGGACAGGGAGTCTTTCACTGCTGTTCTAAATGATGTCCCCTTGTGTATGGGCAGGGCTGTGGGAACCATAAAAATAACCGTTATTGCTCAATTACTTTCTTTCCTCCCTGTAAGGTCAAGGTTAACTTTAAAGTGACATAATATCTTTGGACTAAGTTTCCAAAGTTCTTGTCTTTGGCATTTTAGCCCTGCAGTCACTCAGACGTAAGAACATTACTTACACAAAAACGGTGCCCTTCTTGCCTAATAACCTGCTCTGTAGGGAAACCAGCACATTTTCTGATAATGCAAATCTATATATATGTTGGGGGCTATCCACTTATTTGCAGCAAGCTGGGTGTCTTCATCCTCCAAGCCCAGCTCACTCCACGTGTGTAGCAAAGACAGAGGCTCCTTAAGAGGGACAAGGTGACCTGAGAGGACAGTGATGGGCCAGGGCCCCAGGGAAGACCTGAGAACGCCACACATGCCACAGTCTGAGAGATCAAAGCATTGGCATTTTGTAATTGTGCTGGATGGGTGACCAACTTTCCCAGTTCCCTAAGGTAGATGTTATAGATGTTGGTCAAGAACTTGAGAGAAAATAACCATGCCTCCAAATACTCACATCCTTTTGAAGTCTCCCGTCCTTGAATATAGGCAGAATCTGTGATCATTTGCACCAACAAAACACAGTGGAAACGACACTGTGCCAATTCTAGCCCTAAGCTGTAAGAAGGCCTGGCAGCTTCTGCTTTTGGAAGGTAGCTGTTATAGACAAAGTCTGACTGCACTGAGACCACCATGCTGGGAGGAAGCCCACGCGGCCACATGGAGAGGCTCCTGTGGAGCAAAACTGAGTTCCCAGCCAACAGCCCTAGATGAGCTCTCAGGCTGGGCCAACACCAACTGGCAGGCAAGTGGGCAAGACCACTTGGGATCTTCCCACTCTCCTGGTGCTTCAGCTGACACCATGTGAGCAGAAGAACTGCCCAATCAACCCACGGAGTCACTAGAAATAACAGATGATTATCTTGAACTACTAAGTTTTGGGGTAATTTGTTATGCAACAATAGAAAAACAAAACCAATTTTCACTGGCATCTCAGATATCAAATACCCAGAGAGGAAGGGAACCTAACATTTATTGAGTGCTTATTATGTTCCCATCATATAATATAACAATCTCATGGGATAATTATTGCCACTCTGCAAATGGGGAAACTGAGGCTTGGAGAGGTAAAGGAATTCCAGAGAGGTTAAGCAATGAGCCCAGAACTACTCAGATAGAATGATCGTGAGTGGAGATTTCAGTCCCCCTGGCTGACACTAGGATGTGAGCTGTCAACTACTGTCCTGTACTGTTAGTTGGTCTCCAAGAGGAGGGTATGTTCAGACAGGGGTTTTCCTTCTCAGCATCCACGACAAAAAATGTGCGAAACAATTGTATTGCTGGAGTTAGAACTGAGGACAGAGGCATTTAAGAAACTTTTAATTTCGGCAAATATGTATAAAATTACAATATGAATGGGTCATTGATTTTATCTCAAGATCAATATATATAATGACAATGATAGCCAACTTTTCCTGAGCAAAACTGTACTTATATTATTTTATCAACGCAGTTAAGATACATAAACTTAATTATTTATATTCTAGAAATGAGAAAATTGAGACTTAAAGAAGGAAAAGAACCCTAAAAAGAGAAGAAAAATAACCCAAAGTCAAACCACTAGCCAGTTTCACAGTCAGGAGTTGAACTCAGGCTTGCTTCTAAAAGTCATTGCTACGTTACTGCATGGCTTCCTTCTAAGCTGTTTAGAATGAATTAGACATCTTCAAAAGTTACATTTTTTGAAAGACAATTACTTTAAAACATGTGCATTATTTCTCCCAGAAGATATTGATGACAGTGTAATATGTTAAATAATATCATCAGTATAATTTATTATAGTATTGCAAAGTCTTAGCTCTAAGCTTATTTGATTCTATCATTAAGTAGAATTTAAGGATAATAGCTGATTATATATGTACTCTCTTTTTTTCCACATAGAACAAAAAAAATCCCTGACGATTTTACAAAAGGTTCTCAATTCTGAAAGTCAAGTAATTGTACCTCACTCAACTTCTCCTGCCAGCTTGCGGGCAATTCCCGTTGACACAGGTGGCTGCGGGATTGGCCTCCACGTGCCTGAGCTCCTGGCGGCGCATTTCTCCTAAAGAGCATTCAGTCTCGGATGGGAAGTGGTTGCGTGTAGGAGCCACTTACACCAGCATTTTGACTCTAGTTAACTAAAATAGGTTCTTTCCTGTATGCGTGCCTCTTGTCATCTGAGCCGGGGTAAGAGCTACAGAAATATTAACAGCGAACTCCCTCTAGAGAGAAAGGATAATTCAGAACCAGGTCCTTCCTTTCTTACCTTGGTTTGGATTTTCTTCATCTCATCATGTGGATTTAAAAATCCTCAGCTCCCAACATATGTCTTAGCTCGTACTGAGACCAGGAAACACAGCAACACAAGAAGAGAACGAGTCCCGAGCACTGTGGAGTGGCCGCGTTAGGATGCGCAGAAAGGAGTCTAATGATGAAACATGGAGGCGAGGAGTTAACAGAGAGCCCAAAGTTACAGACACAGAGAGTCATCAAGTGAGCAGTCCGAGAGTCACTGTAATTCTGCTCGGTCGGTATTCAGGATGAATGAGTGTCTTCATAGAGGATAGGAATTTTGAGATGCTCTTAGTGTTCAGCCTTCAAGAAGAGGAGGATAATGCTTACCTCCCAGGAAAGGTAAAGCTCAAAGGCTCAGGAATGGCAGAGACAGACCCACCAGTGGTGAAATAACCACCATCTCTACTGCCCCGTCTCCTGACAGAGAGCAGAATCTCTCTCTAGACTGGAAAGAAAGGGACAGAGACTGTGAACTGACTTCTGGGGCCACTGCAGACCTGCAGAGACAGACTCCTGCTGACCTTCAGGAATAACCCCAAGGCCACCTTGCTAAATTCGGCCAACAAGGGATCAGTTTTTCTATCAGGACCAGGAACCTTCCTGTTGAGGTACGAAGCCCCCACAATAGCTACCAGATCCACACCTGTGACTTCTGATGGGATCAGAAAGCCATCTCTGCTAAATCAGGAAGTAGACACAGCCACTGAGCCCAGGGACGCGGCCTCATCGTCCACAGAAGCGACATTTAAACCTCATACCTTCCTTCCTTCCCATAAAGCTCAGTTCCGACTCCAAGCCTCGCACGAGTACAACCTAATTAGTGAAACCTAAATTACATCCAGAATCTGAGCTAACGACAGTCTGGGAAACATGATTTTTAAGCCTCCTAGCTTCTATTGTGCAGTAGGGCATTCTTTCAGAAAGCTTGAGTAGATATTGAGGTAGCCAAGCCGCACCAGCTCGACTGGAATTGTGCAAAGGTGGCACCCTTGGCAAGAGAGTGTTTGGTAAACCAACTGACCATGGTTAGGAGTTTGGACTTGTTTTTGAAGAGCTCACAGAAATTTATAATGACTCGAATGAATTCTATCATTAAAGAGAAAGAGATTATTGGTTTTATTACTTAGAAGGGAAATCACTTACTTAGGCCATGTTAGACATACAGGAAATAATACTTTGCATTTTTTTTCACTTAAAACTTTCATATCACGCTCATCTGGGAGTCTCAGTTTTATAAAGTGATTATTGGTAGAAGTGTTTTCCCTGCTTTACAGAAGAGAAATTTGAGGACTAGCCACCCACCAAGGGCAGGCCACTGAGCTATCTCTCAAACAGCTGTTTGATATATTTTACAGCCCACTTCAGTGAGAAGTGTTTTGAAGAAAGACAAATGATTGGTTTCTGTGAGAAAGAATTTTAGCGTGAATCAAGCTAAGATAAATCTATCTGTAAAATATAAAACGATTCTGAGGCGAAGGAACTCATTGGACATAATGCAGAGATGAGATAGTCATAAGATGGGCTGCTCTGCATGCAGAGCAGAAGCTGTGACCAGGAAGAGAACTGAGGACAGTGTTGCCATATTAGTTAAACTCTGTCACTGGGAATTAACTGTGCTAGTCATCAGCGCTGTACATCAAATTATTTCCAGCATTCCACCTCCTCGGTCCCTTGTGGATGAGTGGATCCGCGTGACTGAGCGGAAGGGACGTGAGTCACTTCAGGCTTGCGTGTTTAATTGCCAGCATGAGACTTTCCAAAATTCTCTTCCTTTTGACATGACAATCAGGAACTTTTGAGATATTCCCTGAGAGACTACAATACACAGAACTTACTTGCTGACCCACTGTGGCCACGCCACATAAGTAAGAAATGTATCTGTGTAGTTTTAAGGCACTGACACTTTGGGGTTGTTTGTTACTGCAGCCGAATCTATCCTGTCCTGACTGATACACGAGCCACCAAGAAGTGGCTGAGTGCAGGCACTACATGGTGAATGGTCATTTTCCACTGTGAAATTCAGACTCCTGACTTGCCCAGAATGCAGGCAGGAGTGCTGGCCAGGCAACTGAGCACGTGACCACTCCATCCCTAGAAATAGCAGGCTAAGATGGAATTTTTGCACTTATTTAGGGAATAGGACAAGGCCAGGCCTTCCAACGATAGAACAGCCAGCCCAGAGGTACAGGTGTCTCCAAGTCTATGAGAGCCAAAACAGCCCAAGGCACTTTAGTGTCAAAACTCTCAAAGGCTACAGAGCAGGGACGGCAAACTCAAATGCCTATGGTGCCGACCAGGAGACATAAGTAAAGGTTATTTAACTTTCCTGGGATAACTCTACTGTAATAAAAACAACAGTGCAATCATGAGGATAAGTGGCAGCTGAATTCAGCTTCTGTGCTGGGAAACAGTAGAGAGTGTGTGCTGGAGTAAGCAGGCCTGAAGAGTGTGCCCAGACTAAAGAGCGAGCCATTATTCTGCTCCGGCCGCTTACTGCAGTGCGGGAATGTGCCGGTGTGGCTGGACCTTCTGTGCTCTGCTGTTGGTGTTGTCTAAACCCTGGTAAGAGTCAGGAGGCTCTCACGTGGCGACATGAGAGAAGGCAAGACTGAAATAATAATAATCTAAGCATCTAATAATCTTAGATGCTTATTTTACAAAGCAACTTGATAATAAGGATGATGGTGGGCGTGGGGATCTCCCATGTAGTCCTGGGGCTTAGGTTTATTACATTCATATTTTAAACTGTAGCATCGATGGCTACATTTGGGCCAGAGACAAAATGAGCTCCTGAAATGCAAGAATGTACCAGCTGGGACAGGTAGTATGATATAATTTTAATTTATGGCACTAGTCTACAGTGCTGTAGCAAATGGGAGAATGCATCATTCAGGAGGAACTAAGACCTATAAAAATAATTTTAAAGTATATCGTATTAGCCAGGCACGGTGGTGTGTACCTATAGTCCCAGCTACTTGGGAGGCTGAGGCAGGAGGATCATTCGATCCCAGGAGTTTGAGGTTGCTGTGAGCTATGAAGACGCCATAGCACTCTAGCCTGAGCAAGAGAGTGAGACTCTGTCTCAGAAAAACAAAAAAAGTATATGGTTGTTAGAAATCAAGAAATATGACCTAACCCATAGTATAATGCACATACATTCATGTTTATACAAGCAGTATATAGTGTAATTTAATTCTACTTATAAAAAGTAAAAGAATCTTGAAACCCTCCAATGCTAAACTTGAGATGAAGAGTGAGCTGAAGGGGCTACATGTGGTAGTTGAAGAACATTGTACAAATCCCAAACTGGTAATTGTGGAGGACTTGGTGGCACAGTCTTGTGACTCTTTGCCTTTGCATGATTTTACAGAAGACTGCTTGGCTGAAATGTAATTTGAAAATGAAGAATCATCAAATCAAATTTGGACACTAGATTGGTGTTAGTGAAACCCTTTGACTCAGTAAAGAGATCAAAACGACTAGAGAATTAAACTAGTCAACAAAACCAATCCATGATGAAAAGCTTGGTAAAGTCAGTTATGTGACTGATATAATGATATAATCAAGGTAGCTTTTATTTTTAACATATAAACAATATAGGCCGGGCGCGGTGGCTCAAGCCTGTAATCCTAGCACTCTGGGAGGCCGAGGTGGGCGGATCGTTCTGAGCTCAGGAGTTCGAGACCAGCCTGAGCAAGAGCGAGACCCCATCTCTACCAAAAATAGAAAGAAAATTAATTGGACAGCTAAAAATATATAGAGAAAAAATTAGCCGGGCATGGTGGCGCATGCCTG
>RJWJ010001234.1:0-20410 GCA_004363605.1 Indri indri | reverse complement strand
CTTAAATAATCTTAACTGTAATTACAAATGTAGTATGGTTGATGCTTTTGAATACGTCGAGCATCTTAAACTGCAAACCGTGTACAAATACAATGATTACAGAACTTGTAATACCTTTACATTAAAGCTAGTTATCAAAATTCTAAAATAGGTTTAACTGTTTCTTATCCTTACCCTTATTTTGACACATTGCCAGTGTTCCCATTTTCAAATGTTCTTAGAGTTTTGTTAATCTTACCAGACCCAAAAGAAAAATCACAGTGTCACATAAGTCAAAGATCTAGCTAGATTTTGAGGTGTTGGCTACATGACCCGGGGTTTGCATCTTGTCTATGATTATAATGGCTATGGTGATTCGAACAGGTGACACCGAGCATCACAAGGTGAATCCCTTTATATAAAAAATGTTTAAAGTTTCAAGTTCTTAAAACTTGATGCCTTTTCTTAAAATTATGTATTTTTACAGTTTTGGATGTCCTGACCTAGTCCCTAATCTATTGTCCTGTCATTGAGATATAAGGACTTAGTCTATTAACATTATTTAAGAAGTATATTTCTTAGTAATTTCTTTAGCTTAATTACAAGAACTATCTAGGTCTTATTCTCTATGAATAGCCAACCATTTTAGGAAATTAAGATAATTTATTTCATTGGAGAAAAAACTTTTGAAATCTCCGTCTTCTTGACCAACAGGTCTAATGAACTTTTGCACTCAATTTATTAGATTATTTTATACGACCACTAATGCTAATCAGTACTTCCTGATTTGGCAGAGTTCCCACTTTGTACAGGATTTCTTTCTGCTTACACTGATAGGAAATACATCTAATTAATAGAAGCAGCAAAATATCACATACAATAATACTTCCTACTATAAAAGTAAAAATTTTCAAATATCCAAGTACATATAAGCTTACTTTATATAATAAGTACCCTTTGTATACTTAACAGTAACCTTTTTTACTTGATGTGTTATTACAAATTCAAGGCTTTTTGAAGATGCAAATTTCTAAGTATTGCTGTTATTATCATTATTTGATGCTTATAGGAAGTCTCCTTAAGCACATTTATTCACTTTTTTTTACTACCCCTTACATCTTTGAAATCATTCTTGCCTTCTGATGACAACAGTATAATTTAAACTGTAACTAAATATCCTGATTTGTTTTCCTGCCCTAAGGAGGGAAATCAAATACCTCCAATGAGACCTGGTCCCTTTTATGTAGAAAACAAAGTTAGAGACCAAACAAAATCTGGATCCTAAGGGTACACTAAGATAAGGATGATGTGCAAAAGACATAAAATGCTGTCTGGACTATTTTTTTAGTAATGTGTGAGCTAGAAAAATGGATGTGTATTTAAAGGTATGGCTTTAAGCTAATTTTTCCAATTTACTATATTATGTTTTTGCTCCTTTTTTATGTTATTTTGCCAACCACTATGATTTTCTCTTACATTGACAGTAAGATCTCAAAAGTTCAGCAAAGAGACCTTCAAAGGGGAATAAAAATTTGGGATTCTATATTGTTTATACATCCAAAGAATATTTACATATAGTAAACTAAAAGCAGTGTTGGAAAAATTAAGAAAAAAAATAAAAGCAAAAATAGATCCCAGAAGGTAACAAAATTAGGAAATAGAGTATGGTTCATGATTTTGGAAAGAAGGATTACTATAATTGTAGGACATCCATGTCTATGGTCCTAGACAGAGAATTGCCATACTTACTTCTTTGAAAAATGCAGGGCATCAGAGACTGGAAGACTGGAGAGAAAAACAAAAAAATATTTCATGAAATAACTCAGTTTCATAAGAGTCCATAGATAATGGTGCTAGATAAAACAGTCTTACCTAAAGGAAATTTCTAAGTATTCACATATTATCAAAATATTTAGTCCAAAACCATATGTTTGTTAAAACTAGCTCCATGAATGACTCCAACTATATGCTACTTTCATTACATATTCTTGAACATAATAAAATTTTATTCAGGGAAGATGGAAGTAGTGGTATCATAGTTTTCGAATCTCGTCAAATCCCACCATGATAGGTATGCACACACGTAATGGGTGCAGTGCGCACCATCTGGGGATGAACTTGCTTGAAGCTCTGACTCCGGTGGGGCAAAGGCAATATATGTAACCTGAACATTTGTACCCCTGTAATATGCTGAAATAAAATAAATAGGTCAGGCACGGTGGCTCACGCCTATAATCCTAGCACTCTGAGAGGCTGAGGCAGGAGGATCGCTTGAGCTCAGGAATTCAAAACCAGCCTGAGCAAGAGTGAGACCCCATATCTAAAAAAAAAAAAAAAAACAGTGAAATAAAAAAATAAAAAACAAGAAAAGCAAATAAAAACAAATGATCATCTTCAATAAACTTAGATGACAAAATATCCTCATGCACCCCAAAATATGGGCAGATGTGGACGAACCTTGAATAGCTACAAGACATGTACGGCATCTGTAACAGAGAAAGCATTGGCTAGCAACTAGTTACCCTATGTCCCTAAGAATCCTAAAATAGCCAACAGGAACTCATTGGAAATTTCAGAGGACCAATGTGATAGCAGCTGAAACTGGGTGGGTTTTGCATATTCCAGCAGTGGGTGAGTACAAGGGCCTTGCAATAGGTTCTGAAGAGACTGGAGCATCTTCGCCTCCATGAACTCTCAAAATTAGTCTTCAAAGATCCCTTCCGGGATGAAGCCCAACACTTAGGATAAAGTACTAGGAATAAAATCCAAATTGAGAAGCACAAGGACAACAAAGAAAAAGGAAAGAGGGTGTCCACATAAAAAATGGGGATTGGAACAGAGCAAGGATATCTGAGAAAGTAAACTGCCATATTTTTTAACACCATACAAAACAGTGGAAGAATTTACTTTACAGAGTAAAGTTAGGAAAGTTATCTTAATTCCTGCTTCTAAAAGTTTAAGAAAACAAATTTCATTAAAAAATAAACAACAGAAAAGGAGTGAGGTCAATGCCATATTGAGCTAACATATAGAAAAGGAGAAAATGAGCAACATATATAATCTGTAGTGCTGAGGCCAACATGACTAAGTAGGAAGCAGGAGCTGGGGATTTGCCAACTGAGCTGGAGGGAATGTTGATTACTTAGGAGACGGTCAATTGATAGACTTTGGAAATTCCATATTTAGAAATAATATATCTGTAGGGTGCTTTGTACATCCACATAATTTTAAAATTTTGTTTGGAATTTGGAGTTGATCAGAAAATGATTAGGAATTATTTTCCCCATTCGATAACTGGAAAAACTGAGGCTCATAGAGAGTGAGACTTTTTCAAGATCACAACCCTTGAATTGTTAAAATAAAAGCAGGCCATAAAGGCATGCTGAAAAATATATGAAAATTAGAATCTAGGATTTAAAAATGAGCTAAATCCATTAGAAAAAAATGAAAAAAGGCATATACTATCAACCTAAATCGGGATGCGAACAACTCAGAAATGAGGTGATAAAATTCAGAGGAGAATTAGAAATAAAAGAATAATTTCAGAAAAGAACATTAAACTAGAAGGAATAAAAGAGTAAAATGAAGTAGACATAAGCAATGTAGAAGGTAAAAGGGAGAGACATTTTAAAGATCAGTAAGATCCGAAGGGATGTGAGGGTGTCATGGCTGCAACATCTGTCACCCCATTGATCGTCAGGGTTGATGCCGCTGATCCGGCTGGCTGGGTGGGTGTCCCCTTCCTCCCTCACCACTCGATGTGCACCACCCACCAATGCCGCACTATCAGCCAAAGGGGAAGATGTCCCCCCAGAAGAGGACCTTTCTGTGGTCAAGAGTAGCTGGGCTGCCCTGCTAGAACCTCCACATAAGCTCCAAATGCTGGCAAGGTTGCGGAATAATGAGGAATGCTGTTGGGAATGCAAAATGGCATAGCCACTTTGGAAGGTAGCTCGTCAGTTTCTTACAAAACTAAATATGTTCACCATACAATCCAGCAATCATACTCCACAGTATTTACCTGTATATGGTGTTTTTAGTAGCTTTATTCATCATTGCCAAAACTTGTAAACAACCAAGATGATCCAAGGTGAATGAATAAAAAAACTATGGTGCACCAAGACAGTGGAATATTATTCAGTCTAAAAAGAAATGAGCTATTAAGCCATGAAAGGCACAGAGGAGAGTTACATGCATATCACTAAGGGAAAGAAGCCAATTTGAAAAGGCTACATATTGTATGATTCCAACTACATGACATCCTGGAAAAGGTAAAACTATGAAAACAGTAAAAAAAAAAAAATCAGTGGTTGCCAGTGGATAGGGTGGGGAAGGCATGAAGTATTTTTAGGGCAGTGAAACTATTCTGTATGATACTATAAGGGTGGATACATGTCATTATACATTTGTTCAAACCCATAGAATGTACAACACCAAGTGTAACCTCTAATGTAAACTATGACCTTTGAGTGATAATGATGTATCAATATAAGTTCATCAGTTGTAGCAACTGTACCACTCTGGTGAGGGATGTTGATAGTGGCAGGGTCGAGGGGATGGACAGAGTGTATATAGGAACTCTATTTTTTACTCAATTTGCCATGAACTTAAAACTGTTCTGAGAAACAAAATCTATTTTTTTAATTTCAGCATATTATGGGAGTACAGATGTTTAGGTTACGTATGTTGCCCTTGCCTCCCCCTTCCCCCCTAAGTCCGAGTTTCATTTTTTTTAAGAAAAGTATGAAGAAAAAATTTAAAAGGATTTGAGAGAAAGTAACAAATATCAAAAGTAGGTAGAGAAGACCCAACATACATAAATATGAATGCCCAAAGAAGAAAATCAAATTGAGAGGACAGAACAAAAATTAAAAATATGTGATTTAATAAAATTTTTTCTTTAATTAAAAAAATTGAAACCAGACACTGAAACCAAATATTAAAACGTACAGTGTCCTAAAACATTAGCACTAGAAATTACCAATACTAAGAAATATTCTAGTAAAATTAGTAGAAGTTAAGGGAAAAAAACACTTTGGGTATCAAAGCAACAAAGCCACATCACTTAAAAAGGAAAGAAATCAGATTTTTATCAAACTTTTCAAAAGCAATGCTTTATGTTGAAGGAAATAAAGTAACATTTAAGATATCAAAGACAGCAAATGCAGGATAAAGATTTTATACTCAGACAAACTGACTTGCGAATATAATGACCACATCAAACAAATATCAACACGCAAGAACTCAGGGAATATTGTGGCATGATTTTCCTGCAGAATCACTAGAGAGCAACTTTCGTATAACCAAAATGACTAGAGAAACACTGACAAAAGGATGGATGATGAGCATTAAATATAAACTTATAAAACTAGGACTCAATGCTTTTAAAAGTATGACAATATAGTATTCCATGCTACATGCTGTGACAGATTGTGCAACTCTTTTTTTTTAATGGAAAATAGTGAGGAGAGCATGTGAATTAAAAAAATGTTAACTGTTTTTATACTGGTGGTGGTAGTACTATTGTGTAATTCTACGCCTGTTTTGTAAGTAATGTGGAGTAAAACAAAAGAGTAATTATGTGATATTTTAATATAATCATCCCATATATTTGAGAATCAGAATTTCTGATAGGGAAGAAAGAAGGTTCACATATAAGATGAAAGCTATTAGAAAGCAACCCTGCAGTCATAAATTTGACTTTTAAGTATCATTTTTCAGTATAAAATATTTTTAGGCCTGGTGTAGTGGCTCATGCCTGTAATCCTAGCACTCTGGGAGGCCAAGGCAGGAGGATCACTTGAGGTCAAGAGTTGGAGACCAGCCTGAGTAAGAGCTCCCTGTCTCTACTAAAAATAGAAAAAGTTAGGCAGGCATAGTGGCGTGAACCTTTAGTCCCAGCTACTCAGGAGGCTGAGGCAGGAGGATAGCTTGAACTCAGGAGTTTGAGGTTGCAGTGAGCTATGATGATGCCACTGCACTCTAGCCAAGGCAACACAGCAAGACTCTGTCTCAAAAAAAAAAAAAGTTATATATTTTTATTAGAATAACATTAACCCTAATTCTGTCCACTAACAAGGCCTAAAACTAATGAAAAAGCCTAGAAACGGTGACCAACTCAGTAGCAGTAAACACCCATAGCACCTAGAATATGGTCTTCAAAAACTATTTTCCACTAAAAGGCATCAATGATCCTTGGAAAATGGCTGATTGCGGGAACAGAAAATGTACAAACTGAGCCAGAACATATCCTACCAGAGAGCAAGGAAAATATCTAAGACTATTGGGGAATATGCAAATGACCCAGGAGCCAGCTTAAGGAGATCAAATTGAGTTTTAATAAGGATTATAACTACAGTGCACTCAAACACAAACATGTTTAAACTTACAAGTTCATGCTAACATTTGTTAAAAGGGTACCCTAATTGGTCAACTTCGTAAGATAATAATGAACCAACTCATTACTTTAAAAACTAGTAATTAGGAAAGAATAAAGTACATTTATCCTACCTTTCCAATTCCATTCAATACCTAAGAATAATCAAACAGTCGATGGGCCTAAGATTCTTCTTATAGAAGGCTTCAACTAACAGATGGAGAAAGAATGACAGAATTATTAATAGAATATCATCACCTTGAAATCTTAATAAATTCTGGATCTGATTGTTGAGCTACAATGGCTGCTAACATCAACAGTGAAGGACACACACCACCCACGAAATAGTTTTGCAAAAAAAATTCATATCTGATTAAGCTTTTATATCCAAACACCAATATACAGGAAAAAAAAAGGGAAGAGGAACATCCTAAACCACATGTTGGGGATGCAATTAGCATAATACAGGCTGGGAATAAACTCCACAGATCAAAGATCTAGGTTTCTTCAACAAATAAATTGCAAGTGAGAGAAGGGGGATGGATGGAAAACCTGAGCATTAAAGAGTCCATAAAGGGCCTATTCTGTACTATTATAATGGCATTATACATATAAGGAAGGAAAGAAGGGAGGGAGGAAACCAGAGTATTCAAGGTGCACATTTTAGGGATAAAGCAATTAAAAAAAAAAGTTTTAAAAGTCAGGACAGTAGTTACTGATGAGGAAATGGAAGAGGTTGTGTATGGAATGAGGAATGGCAAATATAAAGTTTCAGGATCTTCTAAAGTAACCGACAAAGTTCTATTTCTTCATTCGGGTGATAGTTACAAAGGCATTCGCCTTATATAATTCATGTTATATATTTGATTTATGCAATTGTTTACATCTGTTTTATTTTACAATAAAAATTTTTTAAGTAAAATATATTTTCAATACCTTATATCTTAGGCCTTTTGCTTATTAATCTGGTTTTGTGGACACACTTAATATAAACTCTCCTTTTTAAAGTCACCATTTCATTGGAAAAGTAACTATTTACAGTCTTATCGTGTTTATGAGATAGGGAACCCACAGGCACTGCTTAACACAGAGCCGACAGCCCCTAAACACCCTGATCAGAAACAGGATGTGGTGACAGAACAAGTTAAGACCGGTTAAAACCAAGATGGTAAGGAAATCAGCCCCTGCTTGGCCTTGCAGCTCATTATATGCTAGTTATAATATATTAGCATGCTGAAAGAAAATTCCACCCGTACCATGATAGTTCTGGGAGGGACATTATAAAATAAAAAAAAGGAAGAGTTAAAAATAAATAAATAAATAAAAATTAAAAAAAAAAAAACGGGAAGAGTTCACAGTTTTGGGAAATCACCACCCATTTCTGAGAAATAACGTGAATATTCAGCACCCACCCCCACCCCTGCTTAGCATATGATTAAGCCAGCGCTTAAATTAAAAAATTTAAACAACCAACGGTGCTGTTCTCCTCAGCAGGGAGAACTAACCTCTGTTCTGTCTGTGCAGTACAACTTCTATATTTTCTAAATAAAACTTGCTTTCACTTTATACTGTTGGCTCGCTCTTGAATGCTTTCTCGCGCAAAGCCAAGGATCTACTTGGACTCCGAGTGGTTCCCAGCATTGGGACTTACCTTCCTGTGCCTCTTACAACAGAAGAGTACATAGAACAGGGACTCAGGATGTGGTTATGAAACATGGTAAAATTGCCCCCAATAGAGTGGGAGATCTGTAAATCTGTTCAACGGAGAGCAAACAAGATATCCATGGAAAGATAAATAAATCAGACTAATTTTGATTTGAGACAGCACTCAAGAGAATGTGTGGTATTCTCCAAAGAACTGGAAATGTTCATAGGACCGAAGTCAGAGGTAGAGCAGCTATTCCAGCAAAACAGATGCAATTATCGTTAGAGCCCAAGAACCCACAATATCTTCCAGAGCAGCTGCACAGAACATAGTTTTTATTTCTGAAACAAAGAGTAGCTCTCCACGAGGCATAGAGATCTATCAGACTAATTTTGATGACAAGGAATCAATCCTCTGTAGATCAGAGACTTCCCTCCCTGGGAGGCAGATCCCCCAAGAGAGTTGGACGTGAGTTGATTTACAGTTATTTCAAGAGCTCTGTGAATCCATATGTTAGTAAGCAATGCTTACAGACTGAAAGAATGTGTCATCCACATAAAATGTCCTGTGACCATTCAAATATAACGAGTTGCTTTTATGTTTAATATAATTCCAATTAATTTAAAAACATTATTGAACTCAGGGTTTTTTCCTCACATGTCTAGGGGATTTTAGATTCAATAACCAAATTTTCTCCAAACATTGTATTTTGAACATTTTCAAAGCTACAGAGAAGTTGGAATAACAGCACATGCACACCCACGGGCTGTTCATCTACATTCACCAAGTCTTTATGTTACAGTATATTCTCATTATCTCTTGCTTGTGCTTTTGTGCACTCACTGGCAATGCTCTTCTGTTTTGCTGATTCCGTTATAAGTAAATCACACACATCATGTCTCTTCACCCCTTAATACTTCAGCAGTATTTCCTGAGATTAAAATTAAGACCATTCTTCTACACAGCCACAATATGATTCTCATACCTATTAAAATTAACACTAATTTAATAATAACAGAAAGACAGAGAAAGAGAGAGGAACCAATTATATTTAAATTGCACCAATTGTCCTAGAAATATCTTTAAAAGCTAAAGGGTTTTTTTCTGACTTAGGATCTAACAAGATTCAAGGAAGGTCTTTAGTTGTTTTTCCATTAGTCTCTTTTAATATACAACAATCGCCTTTCACCTATTTTTATTTTTTATGGCATTGATCTTTTTGGAAGAGGCTAAGCCAATCGTACTATAGAATATTCCACATAATAGATTTGTCTGATGCTTCATTAACAGACTCAGCTAACACATTTTTTTCGAGAATATTTCAGAGGCAATACCATGTGCTTCTTACTGCATTGAATCAGGGGGCACATCATACCAGTCGTCCCACTGCTAGGGATGCTAAGTTTGGTCACTTGGTTAAGATGATCATAGGCAGATTGCCTGCATTTCAAAGGTTCATTATTCCCTTTGTAAACAGTAAATCATCTATGGAGTGACACTTCAAGACCATGTGAGTTTCCTGTTCCCCAACAACTTTTGCCCGTAAGTTTTAACATCTATCGATATTATTCTTCTGGGGATTACAATACAGTGATTTTTCTAACATTCCTTTTCTTTCTGCATTTATTAGCTGACACATCAGAGCAAAATTTTTCATTATGTATTTTCTCAACTAAAAGATACAAATACAGCCAGTACCATGTAAAAGTGCAAACCTTCAATGAGGCTGAAAGCCACAACTCTAGGTAGACACTGGAAATTTGGCTAGAGAGCACGTAAATGTTCAGCTTCCCACACACAGCCAGCTGCTCCATCCACTACACAGGACAATTAGCTCTTCCTGAGAAAGCTCTACTGATTGACAGCAGCGCTGTCTGAATTATTTGCAAAGAATTTCATTATTCAATTTAATATGGATAAACACAATTTAGAAAAAAATAGAATCTCATTACTCCTGATGCATAGTGTTCTTGAAAGCTGCAGGAAATAACTAAAAGCAGCCACGGAAACACTAAGCAAATGACTATACAACCGCTACCTCCATACATGCTGAGTGCAACAGAATTTTAATATTTTCTGTTTAATTTATCTTCATTTTCCTTAATTTCTGCTGTGTTTAATGCAAAGACTACATGGGGCCATGTTTTTACACTTTTCTGCAAGGCATGTAACTCTATAATTTGTGATTCCCTGGGCCTTTCTGGAAAATCAGCCAGAAATTGCTACAGGTACAGAATTCAGCAGCTTGAAAAACTGCATTCAAGGAGAAGAGAGAGACCAATTTTATTAAGTGAACACATGGTATGCAGAGTCTTCAACAAATTCAGACGTAAAGGCCTGACCTACTTTTATTTTGTGTCAAACCAAGAATTTGGCTGAGCAGTTACAGTCCTGCCGCTCTAATTTTAATGAAAGTGTCAATCAGAATGGAGGTTCCATCTCTTAGAAATGTATCCCCAGAGATGTACAAGTTTTTTGTAATTTTAAGAGTTAAAGATTTACTAAATAATCACATCCACCTGTATACATAATGCAAGCCTCCCTATTCTGATCTGGGGTCATCTGTCCCAAGGGAGATGGAGGGCAGAGAGTTGAAACACTACAGAAATCAGAGATTTTTATAGTCAGTAGGCTACACAAACCCTCTGGAATATGCTGTGATTACATATTTTTGTTGTTGTTTCAGGCAAATTTCAAGGATAATAGTGGAATAAATATTTGCTAATAGAAAATCATTTGGAGGAATTATGAAGAGAAGGTAGATGAAAACCAATAATCCTTGGATGAAACTTAGGAATGGGTGAAACATAGAAATGTATCCTGAAGAATGGCTAACTCCTAAAAGAAACAATGCTTTGTATTCTTTTTGGAAAATCAAAATGAATACTCTACCCTAATAATATACTGTATATCTTAAAATAGACTATGCATCATTGCTCTTCATCAATTCATTTTATTGAGAAGAAAGAGCAGCAGTAAAAGTGGGATGTTCTGAGTAGGGACTTTACTACCACAATGTACCCCATTAGGAATGGTTGGATTATGGCCTGTCTCAGTGCATCAAGTTGTTAAGTGGATAGCAAGGAACCTCTGACTCTCCTAGGGACACATGCAGGTGCCTCACCTTGGTGCCACCTTGAGCAATTGCCCCGCCTAGGGAAGACAGACAAAATCAGGCCCCCTGTCTTGGTGCTGCCCCAATTTTACACTCCAGCCCTATTCACATATCTCAATGATACCAGCCATTTAGTTCATCCCCAGAGAATTGAGGATTCTGGGAATTTACCATGTCAAAGCAATATTTATTACATAATTAGTTGAATAAAAATGAGTGCCCTGTAAAGATTTTTTTAAACTAAGAAACAAAAAGAAGTCAGAAGGAGCCAAATCAGGACTGTAAGGTGGATGCCTAATGATTTCCCATTGAAACTCAGAAAATTGCCCTTGCTTGATGAGAGGAATGAGCAGGACCTTTGACTAACCTTCTCAAAACACTCTCATAATAAGCAGACATTATCATTTTTGGGTCCTGCAAAAAATGATCAAGAAAAATGCCTTGAGTATCCAAAAAAACTCTTGGCATGCCCTTTTCTCTTGACCAGTTCACTTTTACTTTGACTGGACCACTTCCTCTTCTTGGTAGCCATTGCTTTGATTGTGCTTTGTCTTCAGGATCATGCAAGTAAAGTCGTGTTTCATCTCCTGTTACGATTCTTTGAAGAAATGTTTCAGGATCTTGATCCCATGTGTTTAAAATTTCCATTGAAAGTATTGCTTTTATCTGCAGCTGATCTGGGTGCAACAGTTTTGGTACCCATCAAGTTGAAAGTTTGCTTAACTTTAATTTTTCAGTCAAAATTGTGTAAGCTGAACCAAATGAGATGTCTTTGGTGTTGGCTGTTGTTTCTTCTGTTAATAGTCAGTCTTCTTCAATTAGGGCATGAACAGGATTAATTTTTTCCTCACAAATTGATATGGCAGGTCTGCCACTGCAGGCTTAATCTTCAACAACACCTTGTCCCTTCTTAAAACAAATGATCCATTTTTAAACTGCTGATTTCCTTGAGACTTTATCCCCTATAAACTTTTCATAAAGCATCAATGATTTAACCATTCTTCTACCCAAAATTTGATGTTTGTTCCTGCTTCAATTTTAGCAGAATTCATTTTTCTCTGATAGGGGATCTTTCTTTATCCTTCTTAGTGCCTCAAACTACATCCTGTTCAGACATGTTATAACAAGTTAGTAGGAGTTTATTTTGGTGCAAAAGAATTTTGAAACTCATGCATGGTTTTTTCATAATATACATTTTCCATGAACTTTTTGAAGACCCCTTGTACACCTTATCCCTCAATATCCATCACACTCAATTCTCTTTTCTTAATTTTTATTTTATTTTTAGAGACAGGGTCATTCTGTCACCCAGGCTGGAGTGCAGAGGTGTGATCATAGCTCACTGCAGACTCAAACTTTTGGGTTCAGGTGATCCTCCTGCCTCAGGCTCCAGAGTAGCTATGACTACAGGTGTACACCACCACACCTGGCTAAATTTTTTATTTTTAGTAGAGACAGGGTCTCACTATGTTGCCCAGGCTGATTCTGAGCTCCTGGCCTCAAGCAATCCTCCTGCCTTGACCCCCTAAAGTACAGTTGTGCACCACCACACCAAGCACCCTCAATCCTCTTGCACTGTACCATCATTCTTCTAAGCACTCACCATCACCTGGATAAGTATTATATATTATCTTGTATATTTGTTTATGGTCTGTCTTCCCAAATAGAATGGAAGCTCTGTAAAGGAGAAACATAATTCTACTCTACTCACATCTGTATGCCTAGAATCTAGAGCACTGCCTGGGTAATGGTAGGCACTTAATAAATAGTTAATGAGGAAAATGCCAGAAACTATTTAAGAAAAACTGGGTAAAAAAATGAGAAACTGTCAGGGTAACTAGAATTGGAAATAAGTTACAGAAAACATCCTTCTCTTCAATTAGAGAGTTTTTATCAGAGACAGAACATCTCTAACCTAATTATGTTTGCAGGAATCTAACTGACTTTTAAATACTACCAAAAGGCACAGCAAACACTGCAGAGAATGTCAAACTTCTGACAGGAAAATGACAGTTAAAATTTGTCAGGAATATGTAATGAACATCTTATGACTGAGTAGGCTACGATTAACAGATTGCATCTTGGAACTAATGTGTTTAAGTAATGCATATGGAATTTGAAAATTTCCGGTTATCTTTGTAAATGCTTATTATGTGGTATTTCTTCCTCATTTATTATTAAATGTTATTATTAATACTATTTATTATTTAAAATTTGTCTCATAAATTCTAAAAGAAATATCCACTCAATTTTCTCATCTCTTTTCATAGTTAATTTGTTCATTTATATACAGTTTTCAAATTGCCCAGGTATTTCTAAACTAAATAATTGTCATCTTTTCTCACAAATGGAACACAACTCAAGAATAAAGTAATAGTTCTTTGAAACCTTAAGGGTCTATACAGTAACCATCTCCTAGAATACCAGCTCATTCAAATTCCCTTTTTAAAGATTTTGCATCAACCATTCCAGCTGCGTTGGTAGCAAGCCATGGTGCTACTGCCCTCCTATAGACAAATAAACATGGACAATTGAGCCCAAATGGGCTGTTTGGATGGTCTCTGTCCACAATTGTGAGATAATCTTCAAAGGCTCCAGTGAAGGAACTTCCAATTCCAAGAATACAGAGTGGACATATTTATCCTATTTCTCCCCTAAGTATAAGTAAAACCTGTGATATTATATATATTTTTTTTAAAAAAAATATTAAAACAACTCTGAAAAGCAGAGAGAAGAAAGGCCACCCAAATAAACAACACAGTGGTGATTTCCCTAGGTTTTCTTTTGACCTCATATATCCCAGACTGGGTCTTTCAAAAGACAGCATTGGGAAACACCAACAGGAACAGTTAAGAAAAGCCCGGATAAAAGGCTCTCTCTAGCCAAAGGATCAGAAAAGTGGCAACCTAGGAAGATAGAAAACTCTTAGATAATAACCATGCTACACAAATCAAGCACCATGGAATAAACTGTGGTCCCACCCAGTAAAGGCTGAGTGGAGAGCCTAGACTGCCACTCTTGCCATGCTGCACTGAAGTACCAACAGACCCTCCAAGGTGGTGTCAGAGAAGGCTGAGTAGGTAGCCAGGACGTTTACCCCTGCTGGGTAATAACAAGCTACCTTACCTCGGTGTCAGTGTAAACCATGTGGGGAACTTGGACTTCTGCCCTCATCTGGCAGGAACAAGGTGTCTTTCCTCTCCCCTTACGGGGTGGTGTCACAGAAGGTATAGTAGATAGTCAAGATGTTCACCACTGCCTGAAATGAGGCCACCTTTCCCCATGGTGACAGAGGAGGCCATGGGAGGAGCAGTAAGAAGGCACTGCTATCTCTCCAGCCTAGGAGGAATCAGTGGAGACCTAGAGGGGAGCCAGAAATCCCACCCCCACTCACCAGTAATGAGGATCCTTACCTGCAGTAATGAGGAGCCCACCCTCAGGTATCAGTGGTGGCCAAGTGACAAACCTGGATTTTGATTCCCACATAGCAGTGACAAACAGCATTATACCTTCCCCTGCAAAAGCAGTGTCAGAAAAAGCCAACCAAAACAGAATGCTCAAATAAGATCCAGAATCTTATGAGAAACATGCAAATGTTAGAATTCAATTAAAGATCATCATACACGAAAACAAGAAGATCTCAAACTGAATGAAAAGAGACAATCAATAGACACCAATGCTCAGATGATGAATATGTTAGAATTATCTGACAATGATTTTAAAGCAGCCATGATAAAAAATGCTCCAAGGAGCAAATACAAACACACTAAAACAAATGAAAAATAGCTTTAGTAAAGAAGTAGACAATAAAAAGAAGAACTAAGTGGAAATTTTAGAACTAAAAACTATAACAATCAAAATTTAAAACTCAGTGAATGGGCTGAACCACAGAATGGAGAGGACAGAGGAAAGAATCAGTGAACTGGAGGATAAAAGAATAGAAATCACCAAATCTGAACAGAGCCACAATACACTAAAAAATTACTAACAGGGCCTCTGGGACCCGAAGAAGCAAAAGATCTAATATTCATGTCATTAGAGTCTGGGAAGTAGAGAAAGAGAGTAAGTCTGAAAAAGTATTCAAGAAATATTAGCAGAAAATTTTTTGAATTTGGCAGAAGACATAAACCTGCAAGCTAAGTAAGCCTTAAAGAGGAAAAATCCAAAGATATCCCACACCAAGATACATCATAGCAAAGTTCTAAAAAAAAATCAGAGAGAAGTAACACCATGTCTACAGGGAAAAACAATTCAAATGACAGTGGATTTCTCATCAGAAATCACAGATGCCAGAAGAAAATGGCACAACATTTTCAGAGTGCTGAAAGAAAAGAACTATCAACCTAGAATCTTTTGTGAAGCAAATATATTTTTAAAATATGAAGGAGAAACAAGACATTCTCAGAGGAAAGAAAACTAAGAATTTGTTGCTAGCAGATCCACACTGAAAAAAAATAGCAAAAGGAAATTCTCCATACAAATGGAAAAGATAGAAGGAACCCTGAAGCAACAGGAAGGAAAAGAAAAAAACACAGTAAGCAAAAATATGGGTGAATACAACAGACTTTCCTTCTTCTCTTAAATTAAATAATATTTGATAGTGAAAGCAAAAATTATAACACTGATAATATGTTAAATGTATAAGAGGAAATATTTAAAATATTTATATTATAAATTGAGAGAATTTTAAAAAAAGGAAGTTTTCCATACTTCACTGGAACTGGTAAAACGATGACACTAGCAGACTGTGACAAGTTATGTATATATAATGTAATACCTACAGCAATTACAAAAAGAGCTATTCAAAGAGATACACTAAAAAAGCACTATAAATGTAAGTGGAATTGTAAAAAATGTTCGACTAACCCACAAGAAGGCAGGAAAATAAAACTAAGAAAACAGAGAAAATACTAAGAAAGCAAAAAATAAAACAGAAGACTTAAGTCTTACAAATCAATAAATACATTAAATATAAATTACCTAACTATACCAATTAAAATACAGATATTGGCAGAGTAAATTTAAAAACATGACCCATCTATACTAGCTACAAGAAATTCACTTCAAATATAATGATATAGCAAGTTAAAATAAAAAGGATGAAAAAAGATATGTCATGTAAGTAATAATCAAAGACAACAAGTGGCTATTTTTTTATCACGTAAAATAGACTTCAGAGCAAAGAAAATTTCCAAATGACACTATATAATCAAAAAAGGGTCAGTCCTCCAAGAAGATATAGTAATCCTACATATGTTTGCATTCATCACAAAGATACAAATTATATGAAACAAAACTGATAGAACTGAAAGGAGAAATAAACAAAACCACAATTATAGGTGGAGACTTCAACATTCCTTTCTCAACAATTGGTAGGACAATTAGAGACCATCGATAAGGATATAGAAAAATTTAACACCATTAACCAACAGTCTCTGATACACATTTATAGAACACACCACTGAACATCAGCCTACACATTATTTTCAAGTACCCTGGAACATACAGCAAGTACCCCGGAACATATAGCATACCATATCCTGGCCCTTAAAACAAACCTCAACAAATTTTTAAAAATTAAAATCATGCAGAGTATGCATTCACAATCACAGTGGAATCAAACTAGAAATCAATAACAGAAAGATAAGAAGAAAAATCTCCAAACTAAGCTGCTTACTTCTAAATAATCTATAGTCAAAGAGGAAGTCTCAAGGGATATAAAAAGATACATTGAACTGAATTAAAATGAAAATAGAATATATCAAAATTTACGTGATGCAGCAAAAGCAATGCTGAGAGGGAAATTTATAGCATTAAAGGCATACATAAGAAATGAGGAAGAGTCTCAAGTCAACAATCAAAGCTTCAACATCAAGAACCCAGAAGAAGAGCAAAATAAATCCAAGCAAGCAGAAGGAATGAAATAATAAAGAGAAGAAATCAAAGGAATTGGACAGAAAAAAATGACAGAGAAATTCAATGAAAGAGCTGACTGTTTAACAGGATTTTAAAAAATTGACAAACCTCAACCAAGACTGAAAAAAGAGAGAGAAAAGATACAAATTATCAACATCATGAACTCAATCTAGCTTATTATTAAAACCTTGCAGACACCAAAAGGATAATAAGAAACTGCTATGAACAATTTTACACATGTAAATTTGACAATTTAGGTGAAATTGACCAATTCCTTGAAAAACACAAACTACCACCCAATGTGAAATAGACAATTAATTTTATAACCCTATAACTGTTAAGTAAATTGAGTTCTTAATTTCAAAACTTCCCAAAATAGAAATCTTTGGCCCCAGATGGCTTCACTACGGAATTCTACCGAATGTTTAAAGAATTAACATCAATATTATTCAATCTCTTCCAGAAAATAGAAGAGAAGGAAAACACTTCTCAATTCATTCTGTAAAACTAGCATTACCCTGATGCCAAAATCAGACAAACAATACCAAAAAAAAGCACTACAGACCAATATCCCTCATGAATATCAACACAAAAATTTTTAACCAAATATTAGTAAATAAAATTCAGCAATACAAAAAGAATTATATACCATGACTAAATTGCAATTACTCCAAGGATGCAAGGCTGGTTTAATATTTAAAAAAAAAAATCAGTCAATCCACCTTACTAATAGGCTAAAGAAAAAAATCACAAGATCATGCTAATTTATGTAGAGAAAGCATTTGACAAACTTCAATAGCCATCATGATAAAATTTCTCAAAAATAGAAAGAGAAGGGAACTCCCTTGACTCGATAAAAAGCCTACAGCTACATTATACTTAATGCTATTCTTAAAATACCTATAGTTAGGACTGAAAGACAGGAATAAGGCAAGAATATTCACTCTCACCACTCTAATTCAACATAGTGTTGAAAGTTCTCGCCAGTGCAATAAGGCAAGAAAAGGAAATATTAATAAAAGGCATAGATTGGAAGGAAAAAATAAAATTATCCCTGTTTGTAAATAACATGACTATCTATGCAGAAACTCCCAATGAATCTCCACAAAATACTCTAAGAAGAAAGACATGAGTTTAGCAAGGTCACAATATATAAGCTAAAGATGAAAAAATCAATTGTATTATTATATACTAGCAATCAATACAAGAAAAACCAAAAGTGAAAATTCAAAATCATTTACACTCAAAAAAACATGAAATACATAAGTATGAATTCAACAAAATACGCACAAGACTTGCATCCCGAAAACCACAAAACACTGATAAATGGAGAGATATACATGCTCATGAATTGAAAGACTCTACTTATTAAAGATGTCAATTTTCCCCAAATTGATATACAAATCAAGTTAACACAATTTCTATTAAAATCCCTGAAAGAATTTTATAGACAAGATTATTTGAAAATTTATGTGGAAAGGCAAAAAATTCTAGAATACTTTAAAATTTTTGAAGCATAATAAACTATCAGCAATCATTTTACTTTATTTCAAGAATTATTATGTCTACAGTAATCCTAAGGTGTCATACTGGCAGAGGAACGGGTGTACAGATAACGAAACACAATAAAGAACTTAGAAGTAGTCTCACACAAATATGTTCAATTTATTTTTGACACAGTTGCAAAAACAAGTCCATGGAGGAAAGATAGGCTTTTCAACAAATAGTGCTAGAACATAGGAGGATCTATAGACAAAAAATGAACCTCTAACTAAGTCCCATAACTTATACAAACATTACTCAATGGTTCACGGACAAATGTAAAATGTAAATTGTAAAACCTTTAGGAAAAAAACAGGAGAAAATCTTTCAGGTCTAGGGCTGGGTAAAGAGTTTATAAACTTAACACCAAAATCATGACCCATGAAAGGCAAACTTTGTATAGTAGGTTTCATCAAAATTTAAAACTTTTTATCTATAAAAAGTCCTATTGATAAGATAAAAAGTCAAGCTATAGAGTAGGATAAAATACCTTCAAACCACATACCTGACAAAGGACTGTGTCCAGAATATAGAAAGAACCTTCAAAACTCAATGGTAAAAACACCAAACAATCCAATTTAAAAATGGGCAAAAGAGGTCAGGCACAGTGGCTCACACCTGTAATCCTGGCACTTTGAGAGCCTGAGGTGGGAGGATCCCTTGAGGCCAGAAGTTTGCGATCAGCTTGAGCAAGAGGGAGATCCCATCTCTACAAAAAATAGAAAAATTAGCCAGATATGGTGGTGCACACCTGTAATCCCAGCTACTCAGGAGGCTGAGGCAGGAGGATCACTTGAGCCCAGGAGTTTGAGGTTGCATTGAGCTATCATGATGCCACTGCACTCTAGTCTGGGCAACAGAGTAAGACCCTGTCCTCCACCGGCCCCCCCAAAAAAAGCACACACAAAAAATGAGGAAAAGATATAAACAGAGATTTCATTTAAGAGGATATAAAGATGGCAAATAAGCACAGAAAAATATGATCAATAGTATTGATCATCATCATAATAATATTAGGGAAAATAATAATATTAAATAATACATAAATAAATAATAATTAAAATAATAATATTAGGGAAACGGAAATTAGAAGCTCAATGAGATGTCACTACACAGCTATCAGAATGGCTAAAATTAAGAACAGTAACAGCAACCAAATCCTGGCAAGGGCACATGGAAACCAAATCACTCACATATTACTAGTGTGATTGTAAAATGGTACAGCTCCTGTGGACAATAGCTTGGCAGCTTCTTAAAAAATTAAACATACAACCCCCTTACAACCCAGAAATTGTGCTACTGGGTATTTATGCCAGAGAAATGAAAACTTAGGTTCACACTAACACCTATACATGAATGTTTATAGCAGCTTTATTTGTAACAGCAAGAAGACTGGAAACTATCCAGATATCCTTCAACAAGTAAATGGTTGAAAAAACTGTGCTATAGCCATATCACAGAATACTACCCAGCAATGAAAAGGAGCTATTGATACACTAAAAATCCTGTGTGAATCTCCAGAGAATTATGCTGAATGAAAAAGCCAGTTCCAGGAGATTATATTCTGTATAATTCCATTTACATAACACTCTTGAAATGACAAAGTTATAATAATGGAGAACGGATTGGTGGCTGCCAGGGATAAGGAAGGGGTAGAGAGAGAAGGAAGTGAGCGTGGCTATAAAAGGGCAACACGGGGGATTCTTGTGGTGATAAAACTGTTCTGTTTCTTGACGGTATCAAGATCAGTACCCTGATTATGATATGGTACCATCAGTTTTGCAAGATGTTACCAATGGGGGAAACTAGATGAAGGGTACATAGGATCTGCCTGTAT